>JAOTRH010013639.1:0-56678 GCA_034768845.1 Heliamphora exappendiculata
ATATATGTGTGTGTATGCGTGTATTTATTTATTTATTTATATTTTTTGATATGTCAAGGCGTTAGTCCAAGTTACATGCATCATGACTAATTTTTAGATGACAAATCTCAATGTACTAGTGAGAGTGATTAAAGTCGACATAAATTATTGTATAGATTAATTCTAAAAAATTAATAATACTTAAGAAATTTCATTCTCAAAACCTTGAAAGAAATAAACTTTTAAGTCCTAAACAATCGAGGCAACCCCTTAAGATTATGTGCATGCATTTATTTTGTTACGAATTTTGGTCTCGGTCTAATTCGTTTTTAATTTGGCAAATTTATGACAAATGATTATTCATTTTATTTATTTTATTCATTGATATTTTAACACTTGTTCTTTTGGAAGTTGTGATTGTTGAACAGGTTTGTCAAAGACTCGAGAAGAGGTTTTTACCGATCGATGGGTCTACTCACTAATCAATCGGTCCTTTGTGCTGAAGCTCTCTCCTGGTGTAGGCTTGTTTTACCGAGGGACCTTATTAACCGATCGATCGGTCTGTTAACCGATTGATCGGTACCGTTCGCGTGGGCTAGATTTTAAAGCAGTAGCAGTTTGGATTTGGTAATTTAATATAAATAAGCAGTTATGGCTTCTTATTATATGTGCTTTCGATTATTTTATGAAGACCTAGCCGCCGTAGAGAGCCTATGAGATTGTTCATTATTCTCGCAAGCTAGTCTATAACTTGATGATTCATTAACTTTCACTTATTCAAGTCAATCATCAAGTCAATCAAAGTTTCAACAATCAGTTTGGATTCGTAGAGTCACTTGAGAGGATTCTCAAGTATTGAAGTCTGGTGGAGGAGTCCATCAGTATTGAAGTCCGGTGGTGGGTTTTAACGGCAATCAAGCACATGAGTTGGTGTACGTGGATTCGGTAGGAGTAGGTTTTCAAATATTTAGATGTGGGTGCAACGTCTGTTTGTAAGATTCTCTTGTAACCAACGATTTTATAGTGTTTGATTTTCTAGACCTGGTGTGCTCTCGTAATTTTTACCCAGCTTGGAGTTTCTACGTAAAAATCACTGTCTCTTATGTGTATGTAGTTGTTTTATTTTCTACTTATGGGATTGATTGATTTAAGATTATTTACATCATTTAGCTTATTTAAAAAAATTAGTTATTAAAAATCAGTCTACAAACGGGATTTTTCAATTGGTGTCAGAGTAGGTCACAAAAAAAAAATTTGTTTTGTGTGATCCGTACACTGATTTGCTATAAATGGATTTTCTTAGAGAATACGCTTCAACCGATATACCACCAATTCTTGGCGGTCATAATTACCTTTTCTGAAATGTTAGGATGGGAGCTTTTTTGAAATTTATTGACGAAAGAGTTTGGCTTTCCGTTGTCAAGGGTTACAAGCCTCCTACCAATGTTGTTGATGGAGAAATCGTCTATAAACCCGTGACTAAATGGGGCAGAGTTAATTTTGAGGATGCATGTTAGAATAGCAAAACTAAAAATGCTATCTTCAGTGGAGTCACTCAAGATGAGTTTCGTAGAATTAATACGTGTGAATTGGCAAAAAAAGTATGGAATATTCTTCAAATCACTCACGAATGGACTGATACCGTAAAAATCTCAAAATTTTATTGTCTTACAATAAATTCTAAAACTCTGCATATGAAAGACGATGAAAATTTTGACTATTTTTATGCTAAATGAAGTAATATTGTGAATGGCTCGTTTAATCTTGGTGGAAAAATTTCGACTTCTAAAATTGTTCGAAAATTTTTTAAATCTTTACCTGAACGTTTCCAACCAAAAGTCACAGCAATAAAAGAAAGTAAAAACATCGATTCTATTTCTGTTAAAGATTTAGTTGGAAACTTGCAAACTTATGAACTGAATTTTCAAAACAAAAAGGTTTCAAAAAATTTAGCTTTCTCTTCAGCTCAAGGTTCTACAAGCGATTCAGATGATAATTTAAACCATGAGATGATGGCAATTTTAGTGAAAAAATTCAAAATTTTTTTAAAAACTAAAAAGCCTAATCAGGAAGAAAAATCATAAAAGAAGCACGGTAAAGATAAAGCAAAAAATATATTCAATTTTATTAAAAGATGGTCGAAAGGCCAAATTTTTGAGATCCAATGCTATGAATGCAAATGATATGGACATATGGCTAAAGAATGTCTGAACTTTCTTAGAAAGAAACAATAAGGATTCATAGTCACTTGGGATGACGAGATTGAACCTGACACAAGTGATGAAAAGGAGCCTGATTATGATGATAATAATATTATTGATTTCATTGCTTCTGTTCATGAGGAATCTGTTGAGCCTGAAAATGAAAAGTCTAAAGATTTTGAAAATGAAGAGATTAATAATATTGATGAAAATGAGGATGATGAAATTCTTCAAAAAGTTTATGATAAACTTTAGAGAGAGTGCTTCAAGTTGATTAAACAAAATGTAAAATTGGTTGAAAAATATAAATTGTGTGAAAAAGAGAGAGACGGTGTCAAATAAGAACTAACTGAAATTCAAGACCTGGTTGTGAAATTAAAATCAGACAGGAAATTTTTGTGTGAAAAACTTACAGAATGTGACAAAAAACAATATATAATCCCAAGTGCGAAAGATCCCTGCATCTATATTAATGATCAAGTGGTGTACAGAATAGACTCATCTCTGAAAGCGTACTATCTACTATGAACTAGATTACCCAAAAAAATATGATAGTTAATCTCAAAGTCTAAATTATGAAATTTCAGCCAAATAAAATAATGCACAGAAAAAGTTCAACCCTTAATAAAGTCCCCCACAATTTATTTTTTTTTTAGTTTTTTTTTATGTTTTTTTGTTATTATTAAAAAAAATTGTGAAGAACTTTATTAAGGGTTGAGTACTTTTTCTGTGCATTATTTTATTTGACTGAAATTTTATAATTTAGACTTTGAGATTAACTATCATATTTTTTTTTGGATAATCTAGTTCATAGTGGATAGTACGCTTTTAGATATGAGTCTATTATGTACACCACTTGATCATTGATAGATGCAGAAATCTTCCGCACTTGGAATTTTATTTTTTTTGGGTCTCTTTTATCATTCAGTTGTCTAAAGATTTTACAAAATGACCACATAGTGGCGACCCACTTGATCTTAACGTTTATACTCTCTCCTTCTTTAAGTTCTGTTTGTTTGTCTTAAGGAAATGGCTACTTATTAGGATCTTGTCTTTTCGTACGTATTAGTGTGCAGTCATCTTGAAATTTGTGTTAACATTTGCTTAGAAAATAGCTATCTATACGAATTTTATTTTTTCGTTCGTACTAGTGTGAAAGGTGCCTATGAAAGCATATATCAAATGAGAAATATAAAGAAAATATTTGCAGTCTCTGGTTGAAGGGGAGTTTGCCTAAAGTGATTTGGGTCAAAATTGGTTTGACTTTGTGACATTCTTGATTTATGATAAATAACTGTGACTCGGCTATGTAGATCTTATGCAGGATTTGATATTGAAATCTTGAAATATTTCAAGTTACACACACATTTATTCATATAGAATCTACTATGATTGTGTTTGTTCATATATGAATATAGGGTATTTTAGAATCTGTGTGTGTTTTAATCACTTTGATTAGATTTTGTAATTTTAAGTAAATGTAAATATGCCTGGGATTTGTACTTATTCTTTAATCTTGTTCTCTACTCAAAAAGATTTATTTATTTTTCCTTATATTTGTTTGTCAATTCGTGACAAAAAGGAGGAGATAATAGAGGGCTTAGGCTTAGATGTTTAGTTTGAGGGAGAGTTTTTTTTTTATGATTTTTTTTGGAAGTGTTTTTGTCTATCGTGTCAGTTTTTTTTTTGTTCATAGTGTTTTATTAGCTTGTTTAATCGGATTCGTTGACTTATTGAGTTTTTTCACAGAATTGCCAAATGGGAAGATTGTTATAAATTTTAGCCTCAATTTAATTCGTTTTTAGTTTAGCAAATATGTGACAAATGATTATTCATTTTATTTATTTTATTCGTTGATATTTTAATACTTGTTCTTTTGAAAGTTATGATTGTTGAACAGGTTTGTCAGAGACCTGAGAAGAGGTTTTCACCGATCAATCGGTCTGTTCACCGATCGATCAGTCCTTTGTGCTGAAGCTTTCTTATGGTGCAGGCTTGTTTTACCGAGGGACCTTGTTAATCGATCGATCGGTACTGTACGCGTGGGCCAGATTTTAAAGCAGCAATAGCTAGGGTTTGGCAGTTTAATATAAATAGGCAGCTAGGGTTTCTTATTATGTGTGCCTCTGATTATTTTATGAAGACCTAGCTGCCATAGAGAGCCTATGAGATTGTTCATTATTCTCGCAAGCTAGTTTATATACGCACAAGTTAGTCTATAACTTGATGATTCATTAACTTTCTCTTATTTAAGTCAATCATCAAGTCAATCAAAGTTTCAACAATTAGTTTGGATTCGTGGAGTCACTTGAAAGGATTCTCAAGTGTTGAAATCTGGTGGAAAAGTCCGTCAGTATTGAAGTCCGGTGTTGGGTTCCAGCGGCCGTCTAGCACAAGAGTTGGTGTACGTGGATTCAGCAGGAGTAGGCTTTCAAACATTTAGTTGTGGGTGCAACGTTAATTTATAAGATTCTCTTATAACCAATGATTTTATAATGTTTGATTTTCTAGACCCGGTGTGGTCTCGTGATTTTTATCCGATTTGAAATTTTTTACGTAAAAATCGTTGTCTCTTATGTGCATGTGGTTGTTTTATTTTTTACTTGTGGGATTAATTTATTTAAGCTTATTTATATCATTCAGCTTATTTTAAAAAATCAGTTATTAAAAATTAGTCTACAAACAGAGTTTTTCATATTTACTTCACTATTGTTCATCATTAAGTCTGGTAAAAGATATGTCCAAGTAGAGTTTTAAATAGCGATTGTTTTATTAATATATTTCATATTAATCGATATGTAATGTGATTTCTTATCTCAGATGGCAATATCTATATTACAATTTTGAAGAGTGTGGATGTTTTATTTGTCTTATGTGTCAATTTAAATTGTTTGAAATTTTTTTAAGCCAATGGTTGAGACAAGAGTAGATGGAGTGAGAAGAGAGAAAAAGCAAAAAATGAAAAAGAGTTGAGTGCTGGTGAACCTCAACATTAATGAGTTCTTAAAATTGTAATTAAATTGATTTTTGCTCTTAATTATTTCTTAACGTTAATTATTGTCTCAAATTTATATTTGAATCATACTATGTTAGAAAGTGTTTTTATACTTGCTAATCCATCAATGTATTAGTTGATGCAATTCGATAATAGTATGATCATATCACCGGTACAAATACATATTTCAATACCACAATTTAAAACTCTAGGACACATAAAAGGAATATTATGGGATTTTCTTTGTCCCTGGCCCTCTGCTTCCTTGATTGTTTCAAGTTCTCCTGTGTGTGTTTTTTTGTGACATAATTGCCTTCTCTTGGAAGGATGTAATTATTCCAGATGTGTGTTGTCTCATCTAATTCTTGTGTATTGATGGTAGCGACTCCTGTCTTCTCACTTCCTATACCTTTGTTTCCATCTTGGTGGGCAATAATGCTTTGGACAAATATGCAAGTGATATCTCTCTTTGTGTTTATATACAATTTATGAACCTATTATCTGACACCGTTGCATGGGACGTCACACACATCTTATCCTTCATTTCACTGCGCCAGGGAAGAAATGGGATCCTTGTACGTATTATTGTATATGTGCATTCATAGGATTCCCCCCGGTGGTTTTAAATTGAGGTATCAAAATACATATTTGTATAAGACTATTAGTGACATAATTATATAAATACGAGTGTGAAAATTGATCAATACAGAGCCAAATGAACCACTGGTTTAATATTTTGAATAAAAAGCTTAACAATACGGTTAAAAATTTTAAGATCAAATTATTAATACTAGTCAACAAATTTTATTGTACACTAAATATAATTTTTATCTCCCATTGATGTGGGATAGAGTATTGCACTATCCTTATTCAAATATGCGATACCTTCTCTGCGTAGCTCCCTTAGTTGGGATATGGATAGCAATCCATTAACAGACATAGAGCATCCCATTAGCATGCATAATGTATATTATCTCGGGCCTCTATCCCTCTATAGAGGCTCTACTTTTCTATTCACATAGCCACGAAATTCGTCACGAGATCAGGGTTGACTCTAATACCATATGTAATGACCTAAGTAAACCACGAGTCCAATATATTTGAATAAATAACTTAACAATGCGACCCAAAAGTTTAAACCCAAATTATTAATAGTAGCCCACAAATTTTATTATAGACCAAATTTAATTTTTATCTCTCACTGATATGAGATAAAATATCACAGAATAACTGTTTTATGCCTTTCAAAAGTCTTTCATAAAAAAAACCTTAATTATGTTTAGATTACACTGTTACACCAAAAATTACATTTTTTGTCATGATACTATTTTAGGTACATTATGCTATGTTGATTTTTATATGGTTTGGTGGAAGATATTTGTATATCCAAAATGTCCACGTAGAATACTTTGAATGATGACAAATTGCATTCTAAGATTTGCATAGTAAATAATGAAAGTTGTATCCAAAGAATAATTGGCATCGTATGATTAATTCTTGCATAAAGTAGTTATAGAAAGTTATCGCTAGTTACAAGTACTTATTTATGAATTTTTCAATATATATGTTCAATGTAATCATCAATCACGCATTTTCACTTCAACAATTCATCAATGAATTTTATCTTTTCTTAGGAGTATTTTTACTTAAATCTTAAAAGTAGTGTAATGTAAATTCCTTTTTATTAGTATTCGATTTTTATTTTCTTATCACAATTTCTTAGTTTGTTTGACAATTTTCATATCTAATAAAGTCTTGAAATAAAGTATTGAAACCTTAACAAAAAGTTGCTTGACAAATCATTTTCCGTGTCAACCTCAATGGAAAAAATTTTATTTGGTTAACAAAATTTTGTATACCTGATGAGATATCTTACTAAGTTAGAATGAAAAAATTGTACAAATAAAATGGTAAGAAAAAAAAAAGTGTTAATTATTCAACACCACGATGATGTGAAGAAAAATGTAAGCCAAAATAATGGCTAAAATATTTTTTTATAAAAATAAACCATATAAATAATATGGTAAAAAAAAAGTGTACGTATTATTTGATTAACACCATGAGAATGTAATGCAAAATTTTAGCAAAAAACAGTGATAAAAAATATGCTTTCAACATTAAGTCTTAAAAGTAAAATGGTGCCCATATCGATTGAGTTTTAATTTATGCTACAATAGTTTTTCCTATTGATATTAACATAAACGATTTATTTTGGTAACAATACTATAAGAAGGCAAGACAGAATATAAACCAAATTAATGACAAAAAAATATACTTCCAATATAATTAGGGAGCAACTTCACAAGCCAACAATCGTTGTATCGCATATCCCTTTTATTCAACTATAATGTCACAAAATGGTGGTTGTAATAAAACAGCGAGCATATCTCATAGACAAAATGATGGTGAAATTGTGTCGAATTAATTTATTAATGGTATAAAAAAAAAATTGGTCTATCGATTGTGAAAATTATTGGTTAAATAATGGTACATTCTTGGTATGTGTTTTTCTTATAAGGAGCCATTTAATGATGTTGTATTCGAAAGGCAAATAAATACCTAGAATAATAAGGGATGATTTTGTTCTCCTATCAAGAGAAATGTGTTGAAGGAATTGTTTTTTACTTCTTATTCTCCAGTCGAGTGAACAATGTTGCTTTGTCAAGTGATCGGTGATACTAGTCATAGATGAACTCAGTTAAAAAAAATTATAAAGTTTATTCAGCTAAACAATAGGATATTTTCAAGCTGAATATGGACAAAAAAATAAAAATAAAAATCGACTGTGAAGATGTCTTGCTAATATTGTTAATAATAATAATAACAAAAAATCAAAGGGTCACTTCTGCTTATGTAATTTTTCAAATACAGTTCTAATAAAATGCATAATATAAATAGGTATTCTTAAAGACATGCTAAACGCCACTTGTTATTTATATTTTAAATTTTTTAAAACACTCAATCAATGGTTATGATTTATTAATCAATTTTTCTTTAAAGAAGTTTTTTACTCTATAGACCTAGACACTCAGTGCAACGATTTTACATCATTATTGCTTGGAGAGCGGGTCTTGCACATACGGAAAACGTACTTTGTGAATGCTTTATATATATATATATATATATATATATATTATTAGATAAACATGTTTGATATACATTTATATAGTTATTTTTTAATTTTTTATCTACTTAATAAAAATGAATTAATATTATTTTATTTGTTATATTATTAAATAGATAAGCATATTTCATATAGTGCCCTTAAAATAATTTTTATTCGTGCTTAAGCAACTATTTTTATTCCTGCTTAATATATTTAGCCCATAATTTATAGTTTTTTTTATAACTTTTTAGTTAACATGTTAAAAAATTAACTTAATCTATTTGATAAAAAAAGTTTTAAAGTAAGAAATTATTAACAAAAATAACATATTAAGAAATTTGAAGTACTTTTAGACACGGAAAATATATAGTAACTTATAAGTTATAATTTATTAATAAATTATAACTTATAATAACTTTTAATTTACTAGTTATTATAAGTTATTAACTTATTATACTATTAGTTACCACTTATTAGTTATTAGTTTATTACTTACTATATATTAATTAACAAATTAAGTTAGTAAGTTAGTTATATTAACTTATATTATTTATATGTTAGATTACGTATATTATTTATTTATATTATAATTTATAAGTTATTAACTTATTATATGTTAGTTGTTACACTTATTACTTATTAGTTATTATAAGTTATATTAACTTATTATATCATTAGTTATTACGTATTACTTAATTAGTTAATTTTTACTTATTTTATATTAATTTATAAATTAAATTATTATTTATTAATATTGAGTTATTATATTACTGATCATAACAACCATTGCTGACCCTCTTTTCAATCGCATCTAAGCTTGAAATATCCAAATGTTTATTTCCAGTGACATTTGATAACCTTTTGCGCATCTCATATATGTTAGCTGCTGCTTTGCTTCTTATTTATTTATTTATTTTTTCAGCTTCAAGATGTCATTGGTGTCTTTTTAATTACATTTATGCCAACTTTATTATACGGTTGTGGAGGAATCAGGTTGTATTATTTTCTGAAAACACATTACAAGTAATTTTTCAATTACTTCTAATTTAAAATACAACGGTATTTATAAATGGAAAAATTAATTCAAACTCCCATTTTGGAGACTTGTATTCTATTAGATTCTAAGTACTTTTTTAATATTCTACCAAGTTCTATTTTTAAAAATTTATTAATTGTTCATTATTAAAATACCCTTCACCTTCACCGCACAATCAGATCTAGTTTTGAAATGCACAGAAGTTTTGTTCGAGATCAGAATAGGTCAGATCTGGAGAACACAGATCCCTCCGACGATGTCACCAATCCCTCGGCGCAATCAAATTTGATTCTACGTCGTCATCACTGATCCCTCCGACAACAATCTTGTGAATCCAAAGCTATGGAGGTTTTGTTCCAGATCAGATTAGATATGGAGAACACAGCTGCAACATATTTAGAGAACGACAAGGAGCAATGGCGAGGAGCAACAGCGAGGCAGCGAGATAGGGAGATTCTATGTCATCACTGATCTCTCCGACAAAAAACTTGTGATCCAACTATAGAGGTTTTGAAATGCAAATAGGTTTTGTTCGAGATCTGTTTTGATTTTCGGCGACGACGAGGAGAGGGAGACGACGATGGCGATGACGCGATACCTTAGTTTCTGGCGACGACCTGATGCCTTGCTCCGTACACAACCATGACTATAACTGTGGCCATGGTTTTTCTGTGTGTGTGCGCGCGTGCACGCAGTGGTGGTTGTGGTGGTAGCTGTGGTGGTTTTGGTAGTGTTGGTGATGATGAGTGGTTGTAACAAATGTCTTATTTCTTACAATGTCTCATTTTAAAAATGATAATACATTTGTAGTTATAAAAATAAAATATATTATTTATTCAAAAATAATGAGAAATTTACACATTTTGATACGCATTCATTTGAAAAGTGTCTCATTTACATAATAAAACATTTGTTATAAAATATTTCATTTGTTCAAGAAATATCTTGTGGTATTTTATAAACAATGTCTTATTTTCAGAACTAAAATGAGACATTCATAACAATTGAGACATTTCATATCTAGAACGAAAATTTCTCAATTTTTTATTTCTCTTCGACGAATTTAGCTAGTGGTGGTGGCAGTAGAGAGTGATGAAGATATGGTGGGGGGGGGCGTCGATGGTGGTGGTGGTGGTAGGGAGTGGCGGTGGTGGGTGGTGGTAGCGGTGGCTGCGGTGGTTGTGGGGAGTGGCGGCAGCGGTAGTGGTGTTGCTGGCGGCGATGGTGGCAGCGGTAGTGGTGTTGCTAGGGGCAATGGTGGCGGCAGCGGCAGCGGTGGTGATGGGGAGTGGTGTTGGTAGTAGTAGGGAGTGTATAGTATATGAGTAATTTTGGTATGAGAAATATTAAATAGGATTTAGTGAAATATCATTCTTAATTGGGATTTATTGAAATACAAGTTAGCTAAATGGGATATTAACCAAAATTTTTCTTTATAATTTAATAAATAATAATTTATTATAAGCTTTATATTTATAAATTCATTTATAATTTAAAACAAAATGGTATTTACGATTTAATAAATAAGTGTTTATTATGAATTTAGTTTTATAAAATAACATATAATTTAATAAACAATAAATTATTATAAGTTTGTATTTATAAACTAACTTACAATTTATTAAACAATAGTCTTTATTATATTTATTTTAATTTATGAATATAAATTTCTAATAATTATTATTTTTTACTATTATTTAATTTTAATATATATATATATATACATATATTTGTATATAATAAAATATGAAAAAATAGTAAGGTAGAATCTTGAGCTTAGCCTTAGGCTCGAGTCCGGGCCTCCCTATCGAGCTCAGCTTTAGACCGTAGGTTTCAAGGAAGGCCTAAGCTCAACCTATACCTCTTCAAACTTGGGCGGGCTGCCGAACCCAGGTCTGACCGCTACGGTAACAAGCCCTGTCCGGTCTCTGGCCTTGTTCCATCTTACAAGTATACATACATAGGACCTTTAAAAACTCGAGACGTGCAATGTATGCCCATGTGGATGTGCTCATGCGCCCTTGCAAGTAATGGCTTTAACAACGTTGTCTGTTATAATTGTGTCAATTTATTTTAAAAACAAAGACTGAGAAAGTTAAACGCACATATGATAACCTGCACAAATGATTTGACAGTCTAAGGTATTAAATATGCGAGTTCCACCGTAAGCCTCCGTTTTGCTGAGTTTTTTTGTTTTGAAAGTTTTTTTTTTAATCATCTTAAAAAGTCAAATTATTTAGTCTTTTATTGTAATTAATTAGTTTTTTCTACATATTTTTACATTTACTTTTTACAAAAAAATTTATCAAAAAAATTAGAACAAACACACGCTAGGAGTTATATTTTTTAGAAATCCATGTTCGATTATCACATATATATTCTCACAATCAAGGCACTTTATCTCTAATATCTCTCTCGTAATGCTAAATTCTCTGTCAATATATATATTTTTTTTTGTGAAAATTGATAGAAAGTAATAAAATTTGGCTACACATTACCTAACGTGGTACGTCAAAATTTCTTTTTTTTATTTTATAAAATCACTTTATTCGCTGAGATTTAATTTCACAGACCAATTTTAAAGTCACGTGACAGTTACACGGTCATTTTCACCCATCTTCCAAAAATGTGGATGAAGGAATAATCACAAACTTGATCGAAACAGAATGGTTTTGGCTGTCACGTTTTAGAAGAGTAATGAACAATGAAATTTCCAACTGAAGTGTTCGGGTAATGCATAATTTAATAAAAAAACTAAAGTAAGTGAACACATAGAGCACATGAAATTAATGTTAAGGGACATAAAATTGAGAAAAAGTGAGTGATATGCACAGAAAATCCTAAACTTTGAAAGGAGAGAAACTGAGGGATATAAGAGGCAAGTTATTCAGTGGTAAGAAACACCACGTCTGGTGTGCCCAACCAATGCATACAAGCCAATGCCATGCATTTATAAGTTCAAGGAATGATCCTACATTAATGGGTAACAGTTATATTATATAAGCTTGACTCAACATTAAATGAATAAATATCACACATGTAATTGATATACATATCACATTAGCATATGACGTGATCGATATTCTCTATCTATATACTAATTTCTCGATATGTGAAGTTGCTTAATTTCTTTCTATTTTCCTTCAGAAGTTAAAAAAATAACAATGCCAGCTCCAAAGTAAAATCTATTTTATTTTAGATAATATTAATACTTGAATCTTTTTTGTTATTGCTGTTTGCTTTTTTACATGTTTTGTTGGTTGGCACCTAGTCAACCATGTGATCTTCTCCTTTCCTTTTTGGAAGTTTGAAGCATTTTTGTAAGAAAGTTCATCCCTTTAGTTGCTATTCTTTCTTTTAAATAAAATTCTCTTCTATCGATTAAAAAAAAAACGCATAAACTGCAAAGAGGTTAAAAAATAGTTTACACCAAATTAATTAAGTGCTTAATTAATTTATATAATACATAAACACCCGTACTTAAAACTAAATAGTATTTAATATTTTTATGTAAATAATATTTTCGCTAACCTTTCTAACACGAAAATTTTAAATTATAGAAATAGGCCCACCGTAAATGCTACATGAAAAAAAAAATGGAGCCTTGTCCATTATTATGATAAATGGAGAGGATTCATATACTTGTTGAATGATCGATGCGTTCATTCTGGGTGCATTCTTTTCTTGTTTAATAATTTATCTGCCTACTTGAAATGAAGCCAAAGCGCATAATTGCACGTTGGTGTTCTTTTGTATAAAGCCTGAGCCTCTTTTTGATATGTTTTGGGTTTGATGCTTTTAACTTTTCGACTTGCCAGGCAAACTTCTCTTTTTGGATTTAAAGGTAAGTCACCCCACCCACATGGCTTATTTCTTGCCTCATCACAGATCATCTTTTATGGATATTATTATTATTAGAGGCTTTCTGATCCAAAGATTCCCAAAAATGGAGGGCCCCCTGCCCTCAATTCATGATTAGGGTTTGTTGGGTTAACTTTTTCTCATTAAATACATGCTCTCTGGTATTTACTTTTTTTGATAAACAAAGATATATATATATATAAAAAGAACTGTGTGTAAATGAGATAAATGAGCCCCACCCCATGCTCTTTAGATCCTTCCTAAAAAAAAAGGCATCTGTCAATTCCTAGAAGCTTTTTGGTTGTAAATTACCCCATTCTTATCTTTTTGCTTTCCAATGTGTGTGACCTGTTACCATTTTGAATCCTTTTTTCTTTCTTGTTACTTTTTGTTTGTTTTTCGTCCTTGGAAACGCTTTATCACCACCCAGGAGAGCATAGAATTTTCATCCATTAGGCCGCGTTTGGTACCGTGTTTTGTGTTTACTCGAAACCAAAAAACAAAGTGTTTGAATTTTTACAAAAAGAAAAAATGAATAATATTCTATAATTTTTTGATAGACAAATGCAAATGCATTCAACTCTCACACTTTGCACAAGATAAGGTTCCATTGTTTATAAAACAAATAAAATCACGTTTATATATATATATATATATATATATATATCTTTGTCATTTTGAAAAATATTATAATTTTTCTAAGTTACCAACGCGAACAGGTAATCTATTACAGAGATAGTGTATGAATAATCACGATATTTAAAATAAAATTAAAAAAGCACATCTTGTAAAACTATGACCAATCATATACTATTGTTGTGGTCATTTCTATGATAGTTTTGATTTTGTTTTTTTTATAATTTAAAGTGTTCGAATCAATTTACGTGTAACTTGACTAATTTTTGAAAGATTAATTCCACCTCTCATTTGTAGGTATTCTAATTAAAGTTAAAATAAAATTTTGTATAAATTAACTTAAAAAAATTAATAGTAATTAATAAATTTTAAACTTAAAACTTAAGGGTAAGCAAATTTCTAAATCCCAAGTCTCGACGCTATCTCTTGGGTTAAGACAGTTTTGGTTTTAGTTGGCAGAATTACTTGTTGGGACGTTCCTGCAAGTAGTAGGACTTGTCAATCACTGGGGCTTGTTGTATGAAAAATCCATGCACTGGGTGGTGGAAGAAAGCAGATCAATGCTTTATGGGTGTTTGTCTTTCATTTGAGATGATCTGATGCTGATGGAGGCACATGAAGACTAAAACAACTTCTTGACAGAGCAGTGCATCTCACAAGAGTCACAAAAAAAAAAGATGGAAAAAGAGAAAGGGGATGAAAAGAAGAGGAAAAAAGAAGCTCCCCATGCTCCTTGTCCCACCCACCAAATGCATGTACGTTGATCCCATCAGCTTTTAGGTTTCCACACTGAGAGAGGTAAAGGAACCTTTTGTGCGTGTGCGAGAAGAGAAACAGAGACATATATATATATATAGATGTATGAATATGTATAGAGTATTAGATTCTTAATTATTAATTTATCTAAAAGCTTAAATTGTTAGAGATGGTGATAATTTTATTATTTATATCATTAATATATCGGTTATGTGTAGTTTGTTTCTCCTCCCTAAGTCAGCCAAATACATGGAAGTACTTTTTAATTTTCTGGTGAATGGTGAGGTTAAATTGAACACAGCATCTACTGTATGCTCTGATATTATATTATATTGAAAATTATATATGTAGTCATCTAAAAATTTAAGGTATTAGAGAGTGTGATAATTTTATTATTTATATACTCGACATAAAGAGAGTACATCGTGAGTTTTAAAATTGCGATATCGAAATAATTAAGTATTGGTATCGGTGCAATCATGTATCAGTTAATTTCTATAAGATTGCTAATTATCAACTCATGTAAAAGCCAATACTATTAGAGAGAAATAACTTTATTATTTATAACCTACGCACGCCCCTCATGTGCGTTGGAAAATAAAATATGTTTTGAAAAAAAGAAAAAGAAAAAGAAAAATTAGAACATAATTTTTAGCTAATTTTGAAACTAATTATCTTTGTATTGGATTAATCTTTTTTTATGATTTTAAATTCTAATTTGTTTATCTCCATGAGTATAGTAATCATGAATTTTGTGGCATTCAAATCCATTAATTGGTGAATGAGAAATTAACTCTAAAAGTGTGCCATGGAAGCTAGCAAAATTGCGGTAACAAAGTCATATCCCATGTTGGTTGGGAGAGAAAAAGGTGTGTTCAAGTGAGTATAAATATGTTTTCAATTCTATATTGGTTGAGAGAAACATGGGTGAGTGATTTATATAAGCCAAGTTGAGCCTAAGGGGTGTGTCCCTGGGAGGTGTCGTGGGTTGTTGGTCGTGGGTTTAGATCAACCCTTATTTTTTGCAAAAATTTTATTTAATTAAATTTATTTAAATTTTAAATTTTGTCTATTACTGTTATTACCAAACCGTTGGCGGTTTGGGACCGTTAGGTCAGTTATTGGTTCGCGCCTGTTGGAGCCAGGTTGAACCGGTGTGCGTCTGTTGGAGCCAGGGCAAACATGTGTCGTGTTGGTTTGATTTAAACCGAACTTAAACCGAATCGTCACTAGCACTGCATAATTAAAGGCTGCATTTCTGCCTCGCTTCACTTCGAGTTTCTGAGAAAGTTCAAGTATAGTAGCGTTCGTTGGTGTGTAGATTGCCGTGCTTCCTCTGCATACGAGGATCGTTTTATCCTAGAGGTAGACATCCCTTTAGTCGCAAGCACCGTGGCGAAGACGCAATCTGTCTTAAGGAGATATCGTTCAACATTGAACTCGATCCAATTACTTTCAAAATTGTTCTGTAAGACTGTTTCATTTTCAGTTTTTATTTTACACAACAAGCATTCTATTTTTCCTTTCTATTTCATTTTGAGGTTTTCGTTTCTGCTTCCAAAAATAGATTTTATTTTCTGTTCTATTTCCAAATTTAAAAATAAAATAAAATTGTGTTATGTTTTTTTTAATTGCAGTTTATTTATTATAAATTTGTTGTATTATTCTGTAATTGGAAAAATAGATTATATTAATCCTGTTTTAATCTTATTCTGAAATTAGTTTCAGATTGTTATAATTTATTAATACTTTCGCTACTGTCCGGATTTTGTTAAACGGATATATTGTTATATATTTAGAAGTTCTAGATCCAACAATGTGTGCTCTGACTAGATCTCCTTTATATGTTGATCAAATACGTGCAACTTGTCTTTAAATTATTTGGTAGACGATGAGTTTGAACACATAATCAGTTATTTGTTCTGATAATATATAAGATTGTTAATTAATCATCAATTTATCTAAAAACTTAAGGTGTTAGAGAAAGTGATAAATTTATTATTTATATTTTTCTCAATAATATGGAACAATGTTAACTGATATATTGATAAATATGAATATCGAATATCAAAATATCATTACATATCAAGTGATACCATATATAACGACGATTATTTAAAATCATGGGTAATTTGTGAGTATTCGAGACTAACAACTTTGAAGCTCAAGCAAGGCTACAGCTAAAACTAAACTTAATTGTACGTTTTCGTATGAAAATAAACGCATCACCAAAATAGCTTGAAATTCTATGCACAGAAACCATCTGCATTTGGTATTTTGAAGAAAATGAATGCTTTTTTTTATGGAACTGACCAACTTTACCAGACAAGTTTCTATGCGGATTGTTTTTTCTATGTATCTTTCTCGCTTGGCTTATGTTCATCAAAGTTCCAAATGGTTATCCAGAAGATAAGGCTGGGCATCCATTTTTTCCATTTTGTATGTAATTAAAGTGATTTATTATTTTTGAAGGATATCTATTTCGCTACTATTCAACCAACATTTCCAATAAAAATTCATCCAAACATACATTTCCAATAAAAAATTCATCCCATTAAATTGATTTGTTATTTTTTTGGCTCACTTGAAAAATGATAAATAAATAATATGAAAATTGACTGAATAGAAATGTAATATGTAAATAAATCATTTATTTATTTCTACATTCCATTTTATTTTACAAAATATTTTTAATAATTTAGTAAGAAAAAAATTAAAAGCCAACGAAATATATTTTCCTAGTTAACAAAAATTGAGTTAAGTTTTACAAAAATATTTTTTTTAGTTTTAAAAGTAAAAACTATTTTTTGAATTTAATAAGACATACTAAGTACCATACCATTACAATCAATATCTTACCACTATTACCATCCCACCACCACCACCACCACCATCATTGTCGCCTCTCTCGCCATTACCATCAGTACTGCCACCGCGCTCTAACTGTCATCACCAACAACATCCCTAGTACCACCACAACCACCCCACCACACTGCCACTATTGCTGCTTCTGTCATCATCACCACCCCCACCACAAACACCACCTCCTTTATCGTCCTATCATTGCTACCATTGTGATGTAGAACAAGTGGCCGACACATTTTTAGAGCAATTGCACAAGCAAAAGTCAAAGAAAAAATTAAGAGATTGATTAAGATTTATTTTTAGAATTTCCATTTTGAAATTATTTTCTTTTTAAAATTTTTTATTTTAGTGCCACCTGTTTTGACACGTCAATTTTTTCTAGTCATGCTACTAATTTTTAGTTTTCTTTAATGTTAGTTTTGGTAGACAAGACTAACCTAAATTACTATTTTTCTATTAGAGTTTATTCTCCTATAAGAATTAGAAGTTTTTTACTAGTATAAATAAATGTATAAGCCTAAGAGTTCATCATTCTATTCATCAATAATATTCAGAGTTTTTCTTTCTTTCTTTAAGGACTCAAGGTCTTGCTCGTGGGTTCGAGTGTTTATCTCGTTTGCTAGAATGCTATTTAGTTTTGTGATATTTCGCTGTGCTAGGTGGTATTAGAGCAAAGATTCGCCTAACTCAATGGCACAAAATGAAGCAAATCGTACAAACCCTATTGATAGTGATCGTGGGGTCGATACCTTGTGAAAAGCATTTGAGAGACAACAACAACAATAACATTTGAATGAGATTCAAGAACTGCTTGTTGGGTTGCTACTCAATGCCAACAATAGGCCATCCGTGGTTGATCAGGAGTGCGCTGGGGGATTTGCTGAAGGATGGCCTGTTAATTGGGATCGGGTGAGCGCGCGTTGAGGGATTTACCTGAGGCCAACTTGTTCTCCAAAATGTTGGGTGATATCTTCCACATTATCCTTATGATAGTGAGAAATCAAAACCCGATGTTGAAGAAGACTATAAAAGTCATCAACTAAGGAGGCAACAACAATAAGTTGATGATTATCAACTCAAAGTAGATATTTCTCAATTTAATAGGAATTTATATATTCGGGATTTTCTTGACTGGCTCTCAAAAATCGAACGATTCTTCGAAATGGTGGAGATTCCCAAGTCAAAGATGGTGAGGCTTGTCGCATACAAGTTGAAAAGTAGCACTGCGGTATGGTAGGATTAATTACAAAGGAAGAGATGACGAAAAGGGAAGACACCCATTAGAACCTGGGATAAAATGAAACAGCTTTTTATGGATAGATTTCTTCCATCAGATTATAAGCAACATTTATTCCAGCTATACCAAAATTATTCGCAAGGTTCCAACATTTATTCTAGTTATACTAAATTATACAATAGAATTCTCTCAACTTTCAGATCGCAACAATCTAAATGAGATTGAAGGTTAACAGGTATCTAGATACTTAAACGAGTTGAAGTCATCCATTTAGGAGAAAATTGGGCTGCAGGTCTTATGGACCGTAGAGGAGGCTCATAATATGGGTCTCAAATCTGAACAATTGTAGTGAAAGCCAAGATTTTTAGGGTATCGCCAGAACCTTACTGACTCTCATTTTTCTACTTCTGCTACTTCTCAAAAAAGAAAAGTATACAATTCATAATTGTGACAAACCAACCAAAAGCTGCTAATCAGACAATCAATTCAAACAACAAGGATGCACCAAAAAATTTAAACACCTATGCCAAGACAACAATCGATAAGTGTTATAGGTGCGACAAACCGGGCCATCGCTCCAATGTTTATCCAGATGATTGATCGGTAAATCTGATAGAAGAAGATGGCACTGATTCTAGAGAAGTTGCAGAATATGAGCATAACTTTTATGATGGTGCTAAGTTTACAGAAGAGGATGGAGAACGAGTCAATTGTGTAGTGTAACGGGTGCTGTTTGGGCAAAAAATAAAGGACTTCAGTCAACGACACAAGATCTTTTGTTCCTTTTGTTCAATCAACCAAAAGGCTTGTGATCTAATCGTGGATACTAGGAGTTGTGAGAATTTTGTCACAAAGAGGTTAGTAGATCATCCAAGACTATCAACCAAACCCTATTCATCTCCATATAGTATTAGCTAGATTAAGAAGGGCTCAACGGTAAAGGTAACTGAAATTTGTCAAGTACTTATTTCGATTGGGAAGTTTTATAAGGAAAAAGTTAATTGTGACATAGTTAATATGGATACAAGTCATGTGCTGCTGAATAAACCATTGTAGTTCACTGTTGATGTTACTTATAAGGGCCATGATAACACTATTTTACTTGGGGAATAAGGTTGTTATGAGTCCTTCAAATCAGAAGGTGTCTGCTGAGTTACCTAACGTAGAGGGGCAGTCATTTTTAGCTATAGCTAGTTTAGAAGTAGAATTTGTGACAAATGTAAAGGCTTCATAGGAAATTTATGCTATGGTGCTTAAGGAGCTTATTATATAAGGGAAAGAAATACCAATCGTCTTGATTTCGAAAAAAATACAAACATTGTTAGAAGATTCAAGGAACTTATTGATGATGACCTACATAATGAACTACCTCCTATGAGGGATATATAACACCAGATTGATTTTGTGCCTGGGCAAAGTATGTTGAATTTGCCATATTATTGAATGAGTCCAAAAGATAATGAGATTTTGAGAGAAAAACTTGAAGAGTTACTACAAAAGAGAAATATTCGTGAGGGCCTTAGTCCATGCGTCGTTCCTGCTTTACTGACGCCAAAGAAAGATGAGAGTTGGAGGATGCGTGTAGACATCAGAGCTATCAACAAAGTTTTGATCAAATACAGGTTTCTGACTCCTCGCTTAGATGATATGCTAGATATGCTTGAAGGGTCGAAATGGTTTTCAAAAATTAATCTATGAAGTGGTTATCAGCAGATTCGTATTCGACCGGGAGATGAGTAGAAGACATCATTGAAAACTAAGGATGACTTGTACGAGTGGTTGGTCATGGCATTAGGCTTTTCTAATGCTCCTAGTACTTTTATGAGAGTTGTGAATCAAATATTGAGACATTCATTAAAAAAGTTTGTAGTCCTCTATTTTAATGATATCTTAATCTACAATAAATCCAAGGATGAGCATGTGGAGCACTTGTGAAAAGTCTTATTGATCTTATAAGAAAATAAGCTATACATGAAATTCAAAAAGTGTTGTTTCATGACTAATCGCCTTTTGTTCTTGGGTTATGTGGTTGTTGTTGAAGAAATTCATGTTGATGAAGATAAAGTGCGAGTAATTCGAGAATGGCTAACACCCAAAATTGTTGGGGATATTCAAAGTTTTCATGGGTTGGCCACTTTTTACAGGCATTTCATTAGGAACTTAAGTACCATTATGGCACCAATTGTGGAGTGCATGAAAAAAGAAAAATTTTTGTGGGGTGAAGATGTTGAGACGAGCTTTGCTGTGATCAAAGAGAAGTTGTACACTGCACCAGTATTAGCTATGTCCTATTTTGAGAATGCCTTCGAAGTGGAGTACGATGCTAGTGGAGTGAGCATTGGACCCATTCTATCTGAAGAAAGAACACCAATAGCTTTCTTTAGTGAGAAACTAAGTGAAGCTCGACAAAAGTTGAGTATACATGATCAAGAATTCTATGCAGTGGTTCATGATTTAAAACATTGGGAACACTACTTGATACGAAGGGAGATTTTGGCTTTGAGATTTACTAAAAGCTAAAAGCATCGAGACAGTATGCATATTTGATGGTCTACCTTCCTTTAGAAGTTTTCTTTCACCATTCGGCACAAGGCAAGGTGTTCTGAATCGAGTTGCAAGTGCATTGAGCCGCTGAGCTAATTTGCTAGTAACCTTGGCCCATGAGGTTGTAGGCTTTGAATTCTTGAAGGAGTTGTACAGCGATAATGTAGATTTCACAGAAATTTGGGCTAAGTGTGTTCAGAAACAACTTGTTAGTGATTTTCATAAAATTGACGGTATCTATTTCGAGGTAATTTACTTTGCATTCCCAGAACTTTACCGCGAGAAAAGTTAATTGGAGACCTACATAGTGGAGGATTGAGTGGGCATCTAGAAAGAAACAAGACTCTTGCAAGTTTGGAGGAGCGGTACTTTTAGCCTCAATAAAAAAAGTGATTTTGACAATTTTGTAAGAAGGTGTTATAAATGCTTGTATTTATATGCTTTTACTTGTTCCTAATAATATTTGGGAAGATTTATCCATGGAATTTGTGTTGGCCCTTCCTCGTACCCAATGAGGAGTCGATTTTGTGCTTGTGATTGTTAACATGTTTTCTAGGACGGCTCTCATATAGTTTGATTATTCTTTCGGGAGGTAGTCCGCTTGCATAGATTCCTCAGTCGATTACATTTGATTGAGATATGAAGTTCCTTAGCTATTTTTGGTTGACCTTGTAAAAAATATTTGACATGTCACTAAATCGCAGCTCGACAGTGCACCCCCAAACAAATGGTCAAACAGAGGTTACCAATCGAACTCTAGGCAACTTAATTTGTAGCATCTGCGGGGATAAGCCGAAATAGTGGGACCATGGTCTGCCATAAGTTGAGTTTGCCTATAACAGTGTCATTTACAATGCCACTGGAAAATCATCTTTCTCTTTGGTATATGTGACACTTTCAAGACATGAAATGGATCTAATTCGACTACCACGAGCCCCAGATGTGAGTGTTGCTACCAAAACCATGGCTAAGCAAGCTCAAGCAGTGCATGAAGCAGTGAAGTAAAAGGTGGAAGAAACCAACACCAAGTATAAAGAAGTAGTTGATAAACGCAGATGCGCCAGAGTATTTATAGAAGGAGATTTTGTGATGGTATTTTTGCGTAAGAAGAGGTTTTCAATAGGAACTTATAATAAGCTGAAGTCTAAAAGTATGGTCTGTATAAAGTGTTGACAAAGATTAATGATAATTCTTGTGTGATTGATCTGCCCAAGGACATGAAGATTTTCAGACCTTCAACGTTGCTGACCTATTTGAGTATCACGCAGAAGAGCAGCTCTATCTAGATTTGAACTCAAGGTCGAGTTCTCTCCAAGTAGAAGGGACTGATGTAGTACAACTTCTCCCTCATCTCGACCTCCAAGGTTATAGATGTCTCTGACATTTCTCCAAAATGGGCTCTTTCTGTCTATGGATAGAAGTTTTTATGAATGTACCAGAATTCTAGGAATCAATAATGGTGCATACGAATCGAATCAAAATAGCACAAAAAATAATACTGCGCAAAATCGTCCAAACAAACAAAACCCTAGCAGTCCGAAGGAAAAATTGAAACTCGATATACCCAACAAAGGTGGAACATGGATTATACCTACAAGATTTCTCTTATTTGATCTTGTTTCAGCACTTGAATAGAAATGTTTCAAGACCAGAACTTGAATCATCAATTTTGTGTCCAACTTAGATCTTCTACCGTATTTCTAAACACCGAAACACAAACAGAGTATGGGTTCTGGTCCTTCGTGGTTCAAACCCTAGCTATGACTGCCTTGATTTTCTCAGATTTTTAGAAGTGTACAAAAACCCTAATCTTAGTATTACTGGCTATCTAAGAGTTATAATGGCATATATATAAGCTATTACAGGGACCTAAGGAATAAATAAGACTTGGATTCCTTATGTAATTAGAAAAATCTAATTTAACTTAGAATTAATTTTTTAAAATATAAATTACAATTCATACCACTAAAGAATCATAATTGCATACTCATTCTTATCACAAAATTATTTTTTTCGAACTCCTTGTTATTAAATAATTATTTATCCCCCACGTTAAGATTACATACGCCTTTTGATTAAATTAAATTATGGACAATTATATTTAATCGTCCACTTACAAATCTTTTAAGGTTTTTTACTTAATTTATTTGATATGTCGAACTCTAAAATCTATTTGCATGATTTGACATAATCAAAACGTAAATTTCGTCGATAATTAATATTCACCATATACGTAATGTCGTTATCCAGCTCACTGAGTTTATTGATCTATAAAAGATCTAACTATTTTGTAAATCAAAATAACAAATACTAAATATACGGGTATAATAATTATTTTGAAATTAAGAGCGTAAGAACCCATAAAAACTATGGGGTGCTAATTATTTTATATAGTCAGTATAAAAATAATTACCTCAATGCAGTCATGTTCAATACAAATAAAGTGTACTAGTACAGTGAGTCGAAACTATACCATTCTCTATAGTTAAGATAAACCTATTAAAACACTGTGCTACAGCCTTACCGATGGTGTGTCTAATTCCATCTAAGACTGTAAAATAATATTTATATTCTACAAAAATTAATAATCTAGTATTCTATGTGTAAACGAAACTCTACACATCAAATTATCTATTATGTAGAATAAACGACACATATGTATAACATTAAATAAATAATATAATGCAAGGCATTGCTCATATAGATTTTCATTAAAATAAAAAAATAAATTTTATTAATAAATAAAATCAATACCAAAACTATTACATAAAGTATGGCTTTTAGTATATAACCCTAACAGTTTCTTCCCTTGCTGAGTTAGTGGTTGGCGACTTTTTGCTTCTTGTCCACTCCTACCCCATTTTCTCGAGTTTCATAAGGTTGGAGATGGGGCCCATTTGAGGCCCTTTCCTCGTGCGCATTTTCTACTCAACGAGGGTCAAGTTCCTTCGAAATGTTCCTTCCCAATTGAGGTAGTTCGTTTTCTCCATTGGTGTCGAGAACAACGATGAGTGGGTTGTTGGCTTGATTCTCAAATCGCTGGTGAAGGGCTTGGGTATGCTATGCCAGTTCCTGAATCATATGCATCAGGTTTCTCAATTGCTAATCTATCATATGATTTCGTTGTTCATCGGTGTTATGAAGGCATTGTTATTGATTTTAGAAAGTCATAGCTCGAGTTTTCACTATTCAGATCCCTCAACACAATAAGGAATTCTTGCCACGAGTTCCCACAAATGGTGCCAAACTGTTGATAACTGAATCTCAATGGCTTAATTACCTCGATTCTGATCGAATGTCACCTTTGATTGTTTGATGCTTGAAAAATAAGGAAAAGCCCTTGAACTGGTGGAGTACCGGCCTAAAATCCTCTAATGATTAAGTTAGTAATTCTTATTGTGATATCAATGAATCAAAAGTGAAAGATATGCCAAGAAAGTGTGTTCCTAACCTTACCTTGAGGGCTTGTATACCTATTTATACATATAATTTTGTGCGAAAATCAGGGGGTAGATTTTCTATTATCACATGTAATCCAAGTGACTGGTTTTTAGGCACGATTTTTAGAGCTAAACTTGTTACAAATTTCTATCCTTGCTAGCCAACAAATCGACTATGATGCCGGTGGGTCATCCAGCCCAGATTTGAGTTCAGACTTCGTCCTTAAATAAATCGAGTGGAGTCACTCAGTAACTCATATTCCTCATCAAGTTCTATTTAAAATATTTGTTTAAGTATTGATCTCATTACTAATCTTTTTAAAAATGTGGTCCAATTTTTAAATCTAAAAATTAATCATGTCAAATTTTTCTTTATATATTGATAGAGCCTGATTTCTTAAAATCTTACTTGCAAATTATACATTCTATAACTTTTGATATATATACAAATATGTATATATATATGTCTCAAAAAATTAATATTTTCAAAATTTACATGTTTAAACCTATCAAGTAAGATCTATATTGAATATAAAATTATGCAAAAATAATAAAATTTAAAATTTGATAAATATCTTATTTCTTTTGAAACCGAAAAATTTCTCAGTTTTTAAAAAGTATGAATTTCTCTACTTTTTTTTTTGTTTTTCTCAATTTTACAACTAATTTATCATTTTCAAAACTGAAAAAATTCTCAATTTAAAATATATTAGTTTTAAACTAATTTCTCAATTCCAAAACTAAGAAATTTCTCAAATTAAAATTTTTTAGTTTTAAAACTTAATTTCTCAATTTTAAACAAAGAAATTAATTTTCCAACAGCTACAATTATTTTTATTTATAGAAGAGTAACAATTATTTCTATTTGCTTGAAAGTAACCAAACATGCTTGAGAGCCAAACAATTAATACTAACTATTTAAATGAAATTAAGAATATATTAGGTAGGAAGGAATGTAATAGGACCTCAACTTGAAACAAATAAGCATGAAAGTGCTTCTTTTATAATTTTTTGACGTTGCCTCAAAAAGACTCGTGAAACAAAGACATGAAAATGTTTTGATAAAAAGTATTTAAAAAATAAAATCGGCAAAACAAGTTGGCGTTATTTTGATTGTCCTTCTCCTTAATTGCCTAAGATCCATATGGGACTTGATGGCAACCTTAGTTCTTTGGTTTTTTTTTTTTTTTTTTGGCTAAAACCATCAAAAAGCTAAAATTATTGATTTGGCAAAAATCTTTTAAAAAAATTAAAAAATTAAAAATTAAATCAAAACACAAACCACCAAAATATTCTATTCAAACTCTCACAAATTTTAAAATACAATAATATTTCTTATTCATAACTTATTTACTACCACTACCAACTACATATAATTGTTAATATCAAATATATAGAAGGATAAAATTATTATTTTGAATAAAAAAAATAAATAAGTTAGCTTTTTACCCAAACAACCAACTTTAAAAAAATTATATTAAAAGCTACTTTGAACTAAATTTTTTTTTTTTGGCAAAAAATACAAAAAATTAAAAAAACTAACTTTTAAACTAGTTGTCAATCAGGACTATAGCAAAAAAAATGTTTTTTCTAAAAAAAATAAATAAATACCCTCTTAAATATAATATTTTCTTCCAAAGAATTTTTGAATCACAACTTAGGGTAGATTTAGCAAACGAATGAAAATATTAGAACATTTGAATAAATAAATTTATATTATTCATTTTATTTTTTCTTACATTTTTATTTGTGTTTCCCCCATTTAAACATTTTTACAAACCTAAAATCTGAAGGAGAACCGATTGAGCATAGACTAGATTCTTGATTAGAACCCAGAGCAAACGGATCATTCAAAGTGGGCTTAATGCATGATCACATCATGTTTGGATCATTCTTTGGGTCCAAGCTGAAGAATATTAATGAGAGTAGGGTGCCAAGCTTAAAAGCATTAATAAAAGTTAATGATTTGACTTATTCTAGCAACTCCAAGCAAATCCACTGCTATATTTCACTTCTAAAAAATCATGAACTCAAGCCAACGATTGTCAGGATATAGCTGCTTAGGGGGGAGGGGGGTGTTTGCCCATGATTACAATAAAAAAAGGTCAACCTTACCTAATTTAAGGATCATCAATCCATTTTCAAAGGTACACACCAATTCTCCTTACTTAAATTATGCTAAAATAATTATAAATTTGTTTTCTTTTAAATTGAGCATTTCTCTTCACTTAAAAGACACTTAGGCATTAGGAAACGTTTTGATAGTTACTGTTGGTCAGTCTCACCTTTGTTAATTTTTGTAGGTTGACTTGAATTCTACTAAGAGATTCCAAATGACTGGTTCATTCTGGTTTCACTCTCTGTTACGAATTTACCTAACAATTTTCATGTAAAATTGTTGTTTAGGGATTCTTTTTGGAAAATACTCAAAACAAGACACAAGATGAATATGAAATTTCAACAAAAAAAAAAAAAAAACTAAAAATTAAGAATGGAACCTAATTATAAAAACATTTGTCTCCAAATATTGTGTAAGAAGTTTGTAGTGGAAAAGACTTAGCACCTTTGTATGTTTTGGCTTGCATGTTATTTTGGAGTTGGGCTGCCGTAGAATCAAGGAGTTCCCTGATTTTTCGAGTTTCATAGGCGTCCGATAATTAATGCATAATTTGTGTGGGAAATGAATGAGATACAACCTTGTGGCGAGGTTTTGTTTGTTACTAAAGTTATTTTGTGACTGACTCTGTAATATTTAGTGACTAATTGTGACGTCACTAAAGTTGTATTTATTTTAGCATAAAATATTTTACAATAAAAAATGTATTTTTTTTTTATGTAAAATGATTTACAAAAATATAATTTTTTATTTTTCTTTTCAAATGTTTGGTTGGTACTCAAAAAATATTTTTGGCTTGCCTGTTGCAAATTTTTAAATCAAAACAGGCTAGTATGTTAATATAGTTTATCGCTACCACTACCATCACTATTGCCACCATTATCAGTCCTACTATCATAATTTTCTTTGCCGACACCACAAATGACTTATTTTTTATTTTTTTGTATAAATCAATTTTGGTCTTTTGATTTAAAATATTTTATGTTGTTTTCATTAAACTAAATAATAAAAAATAGATAAACTGATTACCAAAAATATTTTACATTAAAGCTATGTTCGTTTTAACATAAAATATTTTCTAGTAAAATATTTTATATATTCTTCACTGTTCGGTTAACAAAAATAAGTAAAATAAAATTTTCAAGTAAAATATTTTACATCCTAAAATGAAATTATTATTTTTAGTAAATTGGTAAGTTATTTTTGATTTTCTTAAGAAACGTATATTGAGTTTGACCCTTTTCAATTTTTTAGATTTCTTTTGTCGGTTTTTAAAACGAAGACACAAGCCAATGGCAATAGTGATTATTATTTGGGATAGCTTTTTTTAAAACTTTTTATGTGGCTTTTTTTGTCTTTATTGATTTTTTATGTTGGTTCAAATAATTATACATTTTAAACTTCTCTCGTTACAAAAAAATTAGAAAAATCAAAAAAGTTATCAAACAATTAAAAAAAATTCATATAAGATGAAAAAGGCCTTAAAAGGCTACTTTAAGACCTTTTAAAGTTTTTTTTAGTCTTTAGTAAAAAAATAATTACATTAATTCAAACAATGATATTTTTTTAAAAAATTTCGTTACGAGAAATAAAAAATGTAAGATTAAATGATCAAATTTTTTTAAAAAAATGCTTATATAAGACGAAAGAGGCCTTAAAAAAGTTTTTTCGTGTTTAGTGAACTTTTTTTAACTTTAGACAAAATAACATATACTATTAGATTTTATTTATAATAATAAATAAAAAATATAAAAAATGTAGGCTAAAAAAATCAAAAAATCAAAAAAGGCAAAAAGAATAGTGAAAAAAACATAAAAAACTATCTTAAATAGTAAAAATGCTTAAGAAGGCATCAAACCATATCTAACTAATTTTCATAATTTTGTTGTAAAAAATATATTGTTTCAATCTAACAATAAAAAATCTTATTTTTGAAGTATTTCTCATATATCAACCGAACACAAAAAAAATAAAAATAAAAAAATACTTTCTTCAAAAAAATATTTTATATAAAAAATAATTTATTTCAAAACGAACGCAACCTAAACCAAACGAAGCCTAAAACTTATCTTCTTATAGTATGTACAATGTTTCTAGAAAAAGTCGGCATAGTGGTTTAAGAGAAACTATTTTAAAATTGCCAATCTGCCTTGAATTAGCAAAAGATTCACTACTTGGGTCACAACTCCATTAGCCAAGGCCAATGGGCCCAAATCCAGTACACAAATTGGCCATTTAAAATTTTTGTTTGGACTGCGTTAGTATAGATTAACAGTTTTATAATTAATTGTCTTGAGGTATCAAATATTTTTAGATTATATGTCCCTATTTTAGTTCAGTCTTATATTTGTACTTACCACTAACAATTTAAACTAATCTTTTGTTTGCTCCATAATTACGAAGTCCAATTTTTTTACTTAAAAAATTTATATTTAACATTTATTTTACAGAATTTGACTTAAAAATGGAATTATTGGCTTTGTGCGGCCCACATAATTTTTTTAATTGAGTTTGAAATAAAACATAATAACAATTTTACCTTTTTATATAACTGGGTAATAGAATATCAAGTTGTATGTATAGTGTCTAAACAAAATTAAAATATTGTCAAATAAATCTAAAAATAAAAAAAGTTTAAATAAGAGAAAAATTTTAAATATTTCAAATAAGACCAAAGAGTCAAAAATAAAAGAAATAAATAAATAATCCTAGAGATGAAAAAAAATAAAAAGCGTCACTAATAATGTTGGAAAGTAAAAAATTAATATTAGAACTTAATCCTAAATAATCCAAGTGAAAAATGGAACAGAAAAGTAATAAAAGTAAAAATTAAAAATTGAGAAAGTAAAAAAAATGAAACAAACAACGAAAAATTGAAAAAAATCACTAATAATTATCTCAAATATATTTCACCTTTCCCCTAGAACTATGATCTCTCATATGTAGAATATAGAATCTAATTCGAATAATGAATTCAAACACAAATTTAGAAAATAAATATAAGATAAAATAATCTAAGAAGTTAGCTTAGTGGTCAAAGCTTGCCACTTAAAAGTTTGCTTTTTTGTAGGTTTCAAGTTAAAAATCTTATTCAATTAATTCATTGGGATTAGTTCATACGAAACTGTCTCAACTTTAATTGAGACCCATACAAATAGACACTAGGATCAGTTCCTTAAGAATTAATTAAAGTGCACATTAAACCAGCTCAAACACTTTAAAATGTAAAAAAAATAAGATAGTTCATACGAAACTGTCTCAACTTTAATTGAGACCCCTACAAATAGACACTAGGATCAGTTCCTTAAGAATTAATTAAAGTGCACATTAAACCAGCTCAAACACTTTAAAATGTAAAAAAAATAAGATAAAAATATATTTTAAATTATTAGCCCAATTTAAACCTTAAATCCTTTAACTCTAAACATGGGTATGGATGTGTCGATTGACTGATTGAGTATACAGATTTTCAGAGTTGAAAGACTTGAAGCGGTGGTGGTTCCAAATGCCCAATCGTAATTAATTACCATAAAAATTGCCTATTTGGGCCCATGACCATGGCCCATTTGATGTAGACTTGGATCATAAAAAATGGGCTGTGGCATTTTAGTTTTATGTAGATTTTCGTTTTTAGCATTATATATATTTTGCTCCCCTTGGAACTTTAAACTCCCAGCTTGAATGTTGTCTCAACGCCTCGATATCCTTGGCAATTTTTTTTTTGATCAGTAAAAAAAAAAATTACATAAGACATAAAACCAAAATAGAAAGATACAAACACAAGAGTGCCATCATCAAACCCAAACAAGCAAACACACCAACCCAAACACCATAGGTAGGAAAGGTGCTAACTACACAAAAAGAAAATAGAAAAAGTTAACCAACCACCAGAATTGCAGGGACTAATGTGGTTACAAAATTCTAACAGTCTCAATGCAATGGAGGAAACCACCCACTGAGAATTCAGTATATTTAAGGATGCCTTGATCCAAATTGCCGCGTGAATTTTGGCTTCCTCAGCCGTTTGCTCCTAGGTTGATATCTTCAACTTGAATAATTTTCTTATTTTTTACTAATCAAATATTCCACAGCACGACATAAAATAAGCTCAACCAAATTTTTCAAAAAAACCCACGACCACCACATTCATGCCACCACTGAATGAGATATTTTTTACTATTGATTTCTACATAGGGAAAAGTTTCAGGTTGGAAGAATGAGTAGAGGGTTCCATATGGCTAGCTTTTTTTTAATTCTGTCTAATAGTGGATCCCATAAATTAAACAGTCTACTTTTTGAAGCTTAGGACTACAGAATAAAATTATGTCATTCGCGAATTGTAGGTGACTGCAAAGAATGTCTCCTGATCTACCAACTACTTCTGAGCTTACCCATTCACATTCAGATTTCTCCTAAACTGACCTAATTTTACTTTGGTTAATCTCTTCCCATTTAGTCTCTTGCAAAAATACCATTTGAATTTGCCTGCTCTTTAAGAGCTTTCTTACCATTCTTCTTTAGAGTAGACGATGTGCAATATCTTAGAAGATGATTTTTTTAGGCCACTCAACAAAAATTTCATGCGAATTGAAAGTCATTCGATGCACGTAAACCATGTAATTGCATCCAAAATGTCAAAAACAAAAAAATGGTAGAGGTTCCCTAAGGTTTCAAAGCGGTTTGAATGTCAAACAAACAGTCCAAATACGCTCAATCGGCCTAAAAAAATGTTTGCTTTGACCATTATTATTTGGGAAAAATCTTCTAGAATGAAAAACTGAATTTGCCATCTTATAGTTGTAGATACCCTCTCCCGAGTTTTTTGGAAAGGGTATATACAAGAGAAAGTCCTTGTGATAGATATAACTACTCAGACTTTGACATCGCAAATAAACAATCAATTTATAACCAAACGACCCCTATCAATTCTAAATATGGTATAAATAGAAAATAAAAAATAAAAGTAGAGTTGTCACTTGATTTTAAGGTCCAACAATATATGCATTGATTTTCAAAATTAGTTTTAGTCTTTTAATTACGGTAGAACGGGTTCGAGTGCCAAGATACCGAGTGAAAAGGTGTTAGGCACCCTCTTAATCAACATCATGTTTTTCCTCTATCATCACCAATAGTTCACGAAATTAAGTCTATATACCAAACTAATGCATCAATAATACAGGTAGGGTCATGTTTTCTAAAATAAATATTTTTTTAAAAAAAAAAAGAGGGATAATGCCTATAGTGTCGTATTAAGCATGTAAAAAGAAAAATGTCACACTAACCTATAAACATGACCCAAGAGATTTGTTGCAGAGAATTTCTGACCCGCAAATGCTACTAAGGTAAAATAAGTTTAACAGCTAGACTAAAGTCTTAGATTTGAAAAATGAAGTCACTATCTAATAAAGAGTTTGAATATTTCAGGTCACCCTAAAAAATAGTCCGTTTCTATCGCTCGTCTAGTAGGTAGCATGATTTTGATTTTTGTTTTCGCATCACGGATTTTGGTTTGTACTTTATGGCATTTCTATAAAAAAGATTGTAGTGATCGAAAAGTCCTTTCTTTATTCTCACCATTTTCTAAATAAGCAATGCTAGCAATGAAAGTTAAGTTTGAACTTTAAAAAATACAGATAATATTAGAAAAATACTTTTAGTTTTGAAATGGCATAGCTTCCGGTTTTTAAAAATGACATTTATTTTGATATTTGAAAGTAAAAGATTTGTCGGGGATTTCTTATTACGAGTTGAGAATATGTGAAGCACCCAACATTGTCATTTGATACCAATTTCTTTTGATATTAATTCATATTCTTAGTAAATTAATTTTAGTTTTTATGCACGTAAAAAATAACAAGTAAAAAAGTAGAATGATCAATAACAATAATATGAGGCAGATAGATTTATTAAGGTTAGAAAATGATGATATATAAAAAAAATAAATGAAATAGTAATATATAAATATATACATTAATGATATGATTAGACCCATTTGGACAGCTTACAAATCATGTAATAAGAATCACGCTAGTCGTAGTTTGTGTTAAAAAGCACGATTTTAATGTGTGTGCACCTACGATAGCAAGCATAAGAGCATAGAAATGAGTTTATTCTTTAATTATAGAAATAACTATTTTTAGGTTTCTATTAGATAATTAATATATTTACTATTATTTTTCCTATCATTGTAGAAGATAACCATTTTCTTATTTTTATAGGAAAACTAAAATTTTACTATAATCATATCATATCTTTTTCTTGTTATAGAAAATAATTACTTTTTTGTTTTTAAAAGAAGACATGGAAATAGATTTGTCATCATTTCCATAATTACAATAAAAAAAAGCAATTTTTTTTTGTTATTATAAGAGAACTAACAGATTTATTATCTCTTCTAGTATTATGGAAAACAAGTATTTTCATGTTGTTATACGAAAACTAATAGATTTATTATCACTTCTATTATTATAAAAAATACTATTTTATGCTGTTATACCAAACTAATAGATTTGTTATCTCTTCTATTCTTACAAAAATATCTATTTTTATGTTGTTATACAAAACTAATAGATTTATTATCTCTTCTATTAGTATAAAAATTAAGCATTTTCTGATTTTTCTAGGAAACTAATAGATTTAGTATCCAAGTGCCACATAGTACCATTTCACATTTTTTTAATCTTCGAGTCCTTTTCCCAATGGAAACTTTAATTAAATTAAATATTCATCTTAAAAATACTGAAAAATATGATTTCCTTTTTTGTTGACAGAAGATAATATTTTAGCTATTCAATCAATCACATCCACGAAACATATCAGCAATCAAGAAGTAAACATGACACGCAGATTTTTACGTGGAGAAACCTAACACGAGTAAAAAATCACGGGACTACCAAATCTAGGAATCAAGCACTAAAAATCGAACAGTTACAATAGAACTTACAAATTCTTGATCGAATCTTCAATCCACTAGTTCTTAGTTTGTATGCCGAATCCACGTTCATCGTTCTCCATTTAATTTCGGCTATAACGAATTCTTAAAACAATGTCTCCGGCAGAATCCTCTATCGGAACTTAGAATGCTGTATAAAATTTCACTCGAATAAACTTTGATGATTTGGAGACACGAAAACACTTCTGAATATGAATTGGAGTTCTGAATATTGAAGTGCCAAAAGTATTTTCATGGTTGCCTAATGACTTATTTATAGATCACCAAAAATCCAGGTTGGAAGAGTTTCAACCCTAATGAAATTGCTTGGAGTTCCCTCGAGCGGGCCTTTGGGCGCTCGAGCGTTCATATGGAAGAATGACTTTCTCGAATCCTGCTTTGGTTGCTTGTACCTTTAGTTTATTGTGATATCATGGTATCTCATATCGGAAAGGGAGAGAGAGTTCCTAAACTATAAAGGAAAAACTTTGAACCCTTATACAGTAACAGGCATTTTTCCAGGTGATAAAAATTACAGCAGAACTTCGCAGTTAAGCGTGCTTGGGCGGGAGCAATGTAAAGATAGGTGACCCCCTTGAAAGAACAAAATCGTGAGAGCTTTTATCCAAAGTGGGCAATATCGTTGCCATGTGAAGAGTCGGGGTGTTAGCGATGGTATCAAAACCGACTCTCCTCACCTCCGAGTGTTAGCCTCTACCGTCTCGCGTGACATATGGGCGGACTACTGAGTGGGCGAGTCGATAAAGGACTAGCAGGCTACCAGAGATAGTAGGCTACTACACGGGGACGTGTGGCTCTAAAGTGGGTGGACTGTGATATCATGGTATCCTACATCGGAAAGAGAGATGGAGTTCCTGGGCTATAAAGGCAAAACCTTGGACCCTTATACAGCAACGAGGCCTTCTTTCAGGTAATAGAAATCCTAGAAGAACACCGCAGTTAAGCGTGCTTGGGCGGGAGCAATGCAAGAATGGGTGACTTCCTGGGAAGAACAAAATCGTGAGGAATTTTGCTCAAAGCGGACAATATCGTTGCCATGTGAAGGGTTGGGGTGTTACAGTGCAGTTGTACCTCGAACTCAAACTTGGATAGGGGCTCTTTAATTAGATCAGACATAGATATACACAAACTAGATCCTAAAGAGACTCTAAACTAACTCAAACTCCTATAAAACATATCATAACCAAATAAGAGTTATAGACCTATTAAACCACCTTGAATTGCCATAAAAAATATTGAAATTAATATATAATTTATTTCTTTATAATCTCCCCCTTAATAATTCCAGGTGAACACAATACTACCTTACACAACCCACAATCTTCCAAACAGTGTTCTTCAATGAAAACATTTTCTTCCAATCCTTCAAAATAAACAAGCAACCAAAAACTAAAAAATTAACTAGAAGATTAAATAAAGAAATATGCCACATGTTCGAAAGAAAAATGCATGCATTCATTAATATAACCATTGTAGAATATACGTGCACCCAAACATATCCAAACAAAACTGTTCCTCCAAAAATCCAAAAGATCGAAAAGATGATCAATAATACTAATATATCTAAAGTATTAGCTCAATCATCCAAACCAACAAAACAATACCAATGTATCTACTACCATCTATCACAACAAATATAAGAATGTATATGTGCCAGCCATCCAATCAAAAAGATTACCTGCCATTCTGTACCTGTGCCTAGAAAAAATACATGTTCTTCCCCTTTATGGAACTTGAAAATGAAGTCACAAAGAGCTGGCACCTCCTGGAGGAAGACCTCGAAGCAGCAACTCTAGCTAGTCAAATCTGACGATCATATGATGCTGAAGACTATCCACCTGAGCCTCAAGGGAGGCTAGTCGGGCGGTAAGGGAAGATTAAGAGGACTCCCCCTCAGGTGCGGATGGAGTGAAGGCGCTATGAACATCAGTTGAATCCTCCTCCTCCTCCTCCTCGGAGTCAGTAGAGGCATCACGAGAAGAAATATGAGCTGCACTTTGTGAAAAAGTGCGCTTGCTAATAGATTTGGTGATACACTCAATGGTGAGTTGAGGTAGTAATAAAAAATCGGGTAAGGAGCAGATAAATTTGGACAGGAAAAAACCATAAGGTAACGCAACTATCTTGTTGCCATGGGAAATTTTCAACATAGATTGAATTTGTTTTTTGGCAATATGGATCTTCTCACCCCAACTAATCATAAACAGTTCATACCTCCATTCTTGGTTAATATTCGACACATGACCTCTAGGATTTATGCTTACACTGACAATAATGTTCAACAGACGAAAGATAGGAGTCAACTCATTCTGATATAAATACCCACCTACCCATTCCCTATGTTTCCCACACAGGGTAGTAGCAATCTGCGTATAGGACTAACGAGGGTGATCAGTTATTGGTGGGTAGTAGACATCGTAGGGAATGTCATAACCCATATAGTCTGACAGGGTATACGGATCCATGACAATGGTGAGACCTCGAACATATGTTTTGAATTGATACAAACTGGTTTGAAGGTCATACATGTTTGAGTAGAACTCTCTAACAAGTTCTACCTTAACCTCCCCCTCGATTTGGAGGTATTTAGTCCAACCTAGAGTTTCGAGCATCTGAGGGAATCTAAGATTAGTAAATTTAGAAAGAACCACATTCTTTTCAATTCTAAGAGGTCGAGAGGAGAAAAAGTTAATGTACCTCTCTTTCTCTTCCAACAAGCGAAACCTTATGCGATCATAGGGTGCTGAAGTGCAACTAGCAACCTTTTTGGTTCATGGCAGCATGTTCCTCTATGATAACATAATTCAATTGATAGGAGTTAGCTCCTCAAGTAACTCTAAAAATATCCAAGTTACAAAGTTTCAACTATGAGCACAATATCCACATGAAATACGAGCTAGAAATTTTTTGATACTCAAGACCAATATTCACGTACCAAATGAAGTCCCAAACGAATATTTAAATTTGACATTCAAGTCTCAATTCAAATCTCAAGTCCAACATTCAGATCCTACTTCAAGATGCAAGACAAATATTCAAAACCCACGACAATGTGAATACGAAAAATAGCTCAAATCACAACTGAATAAGGAAAACAAGTAAGAATGTTGTCTCTTAAATGAGCTTTCATCCAATATCCAAGTCATAAGATTTAAGACCAATACGACTGGGGCAAATAGGATTGCCAACAAGACATCAAGTATCAAACACAGTCGACCATTTAGATGAGCAATGTATTAACAACCAAGTTAACCACAGAGATAGGCACTCAGTAAAGAAGATGAGAAAGCTCAAGTCATGTATGCAAGAATAGTTCCAAACCCAAACTGAAATCATAGGATCGGGTGAAACGCCTATGTTCAAAGATGAAGTCCCAACCTCATACACATGAGAAGGTGCAACATAATGCAACATGGATATGTATTGACATGAATCTGCAAAAGGAAACCTTAGGTGAAACTACTAGGTTCGAAACCTCATTTAGAGCAAGAGATTGCCCAAAATATTGAGATTTGGTAGATCAAAATGCATCTTAAAGTCACTGTTATGGATATGTGAGTGATAGAGCCCTCTGTCACATGTTTTTTGTATGACCAAAAACTCATATTTTTAGTGATCAAATTTAAAGGCGATTTTCAAGAAAAATGTAGGTAACATATTGAACTACGTATTGTCCAAAAATTAGACTTGGATACCCATGGGTGGTCCCTTAAACTACTTTTAAACTCTTTGTTGTAACTAGATTCTGCTGTGTATTTTGTAGCTGACTGAATCTATTTTATAAAATGGCCAATATCTATAACTTACTTCAAATAACTACCCTTAGCACTTTTCATGAGACTTGTAGGTCACATATTAAACTTGAACATATCTAAAAATCAGACCAGTAGGACTTGATTTGATACCCTAAAACCGAAACCAACTGAGGCATATTTTCTGTAATTTTCTCTGCAAAATGCTGAACTATTTTCACTAAAATGAAATTAGTCACCTATTTTCTTTAGGATCCGACCTTAATGTTAAACATAAAAGTTATAGAAAATATTTATATCTAAATGGTGTCCAAAAATCAAAACTTAATTCCATATCTAGATATCCCAAAACCCTACTGTCCCTTTTAAGTTAGTACTCAAAAGTTAGCTTTTAAAGTTGTTAAGTATGTTATTGAGCATCCCTTGTTGTGAGACATAAGATTTGTGTTTTAGTTGATTTGAAATGGGTGATTATTGTTTCAGAATGAATATGAAATTATTAGAATCCATGCTACTAAAATTGAGCCATGTCTTATGAATTGTAAATTGTGCTTCTCATACTTGTGCTTCATGCTTTAATGAGTTGTACCATATGCTATGCCATGCTTAGTTTAAAGTCATGCTATTGATAATTGTACTTGAGATGCATATTTTACACCATGGACATTATTACACTTGCATCTTGGCATATCGGAGTCCATTCTGTACCTACCGTTGTGGGTTGGGTTATGTGGGAATTGTTCCCTTCTTGGTTTTGAGTTTAGGGCGTCTTTGGTTGTTGATTTTGTAAATTTTTTTGGGAGATTGTTTTTCATGGTATTGGTTGGGCACCAAGGGTTCGTTGCTAACATTATATCTCTAGAAACTTAGATTTTGGGTTGACACCAAGCGAGCATCCTAGTCCATAAGGTGGGATTACTGATTTGCGCATGGGTATTATTTTGTTGGTTGGAGGATAAGGATGTTAATGGCCCACCCCAACGCTGCTACCATTTTGGAGTAAAACAACTATGGCATGATGCTCGACGATGGATTTATTATTCGCAACGAGGCCAAGGATAGGTTTAGTGATCAATTACCCATAAAGTCTATTTTGGAAATTCTCGACGTGGAATCCATGTTATGATTCTAGGTGTTTTGTTGGGTTCGGCATTTGCATTGCATTTATGGCATCACATACTTGTATGCTTGTTCTTATATCTTCTTATCGTGCTAATACTGTTAAATTTGTTTGTTTCCTTGACTTTAAAATGTATTAAGTGTTAAATGATATGCGTTGTAAAATATTTTGTGCCGTTAGATTGGTTAGAAGGTTTAAATTATTTTCTATTGGGTGTTGGCTCATAGAATTCGTGCTACAAGTAAGGAAGATGATATCTTTGAAGAGGAAGTCCCCGAAGGAGAAGAAAGTTACGATTACCAGGGTGAGTTCCAAGAACAGGAGAATCCTGACGATGCTTGCTAAAGATTTAAATCTTTTCTTTTTGTTCATTTTGTTTAGTTTCTTGGCATTTATTGCAAAATTTGTAAATTTCTCGTGAAACTATAAATGTTATGTACTTATGATCAGTTTGAAACTTTTAATGATGTAATATTTATGAGACGTAACTATAAATGAATGACTAAAATATCCCCTTTATTTATACTTATGTATGTTTCGACGTGTCCAGAGGACGAGGCGCCACAAAATGAGCCTTGGGGCGTTGGAACAAAATTTAGAAACTATATACATTTTCTTTCCTTGGAGTACATTCCAGCGAGGGACATATCAATCGGTCTCGAGATCAATCGATCGGTCTGTGATAGAGAGCAACTTTAAGTTTGGGGTTTGAGATTCTCCCCTCATTTCTCTCATCTCCTTCTCTCTCTAAAACAAAATCCTAAGCTCTTGATCAGATTTTGGGTGTCCCTTGAGCTTCCCTTGTTCATTTGGAGGAGATTCCTTGCTTTTTTTCCAATTGGAACCCCGTTGGAGAAGTTGGCTTACGCGTTGGGAGCTTAGTTTTCACTCATTGGTTAAGATTTTCTTGGTTGGAGACTTATTCTTCATGATCTAATCACCTATGAGGTAGAATCTATGACTATTTATGAAAACTTATTTGATACGCGTTATATGTTTGGGATTATACACGAAAACATGGAAAAACATGTGTTTTAAAACCCTAGGTGAGGGTTTGAAGATAGAACATGTTAAATCTTGTGATTTTGAATGACTTGTGGTGGTTAAATCTTAATATTACATGGGGGAACCATTAACTTGGGTTTTAGAGAAGTTAGGGTTTTGGGTTGTATTAAAATTATGAAGATTTGGGAGTTTTAGGTTGTTGAACCCGAGTGATAAAATTGGGTGAATTTTGGGTAAATTACAGGTTGTGTGGATCCAAAGGTACATTAATTTCATTAATGTGGAGGTTATGTGAAAATGGTGTTGAGAATTTTGAATAAATTCTATGTATTGTTGAGTGTGTGTAGTAACATGAGTTGTAGAAATTGAGTTTGATCTATGTTAACTCAAATATATGAACTATAGAGATATTTAAATTTGTTGAGGATTGGAATCGTAATGGTGTCGGATTTAACGAGGGGAATCAGGTTTACGGTTCGACTTGTGATGGTTTAATTGTAAATGATTTAATTATGGTACCGTGTGAATAAATTGAATAATTAAAATTAGGCTCGAGTAGCTACTCGATGAAAGATCGAAAACTTGTGTAATGTAAGGTAGGTCATTCCTTCGAGTTAATTCATGTAAAAGTGTGCTCTTGGGTGGCCCACTCATCGATTTTTTTTAAAAAAACTAAAAACGCGTGCTCTCCGTATTGGGCTATATAATGGATATTTATCCACTAGGCCTCGCGTGACACGGTGGCAATAAATACGCCTGGGTCTATAGGTGTCGTCTAGCTTTGGTACCTAATTAAATCAATGAATAAAATCGAATTTGTAAAATCATATGATGTAATTGATGAATAAGAGAATTGAGAAACCTTGAAAATGGTTGCGGTTTAACAACGAAATGAAATAAAATTGGGAGTCATGGTAACCATGTTGGGTTTAGGGGTGACAAAATTGAAAGACTAAATACCGTGTGTGTTGGTTTTGGTAAGAAAAGGAAATCGATTTTGGATATAAATTTGTTGTGCATTCACATAATTATCCTCGCATGTCATGCATATGTTCATACATAGTCTCTTTCCTATGAGCCTCGGCTCATGCTGTTTAACTCCCTTTGAGGTGAAAATGGAAAGAAAGTAGTGAACTAAGAAGCTTGGTTGAAATGACCACTTTTGAAGTTTTTGGACATGATTACATTTGTGTAAGAAGATCATTTGGAAAATGCATACGTTGTAATTGTAATTCTTTCAATACGATAACCTGAAGCATTTGGGATTAGTTGATAATCGTTGTAAGACTTTAAGGTCGCACACTCACGAATTGCATGTATGTGAGGTCATCGAGCATTTTGGTTGGGTTTGTGATGTATTCCATGAGAGATTTTATGTATGGAACCATTGGGTTCACATTTTTTGGAGATGGTTAGGGATATTTCTACATCCTTTCCTTTGTGTATTTGTATGTGGATTCCTTAGGAATGTGTGTTTGGGTGTGTAGTTGGAGTCTAGGAAGGTGGGGTTGGAAAACATGGTTTGAAAAAGGGTTCAAGATTAGATCGTTTGATAGACTGATCGATCGGTCTATCAAGTGGTCAATGACTGCTCTTGGTATTTTAGGTTTTGGGAGAAACTGTTGCAACATGTGAAAGACCAATCGATCAGTCTCAAGACCGATGGATCCGTCTACCTGTTAGAGAAATTATTTGTCATTTGGTTCTTTTGAAACCTTTCCTTTGGGGTTTAGTTTCCTTTTCTCAAATTTTTTATTAAAAGAATTTTCTTTAAGTTTTTGAGCTAAAAGCTCTTTTCTTGCTAAAACCCTCTTTTGTTTGGTTTGTCATGGTTGGTTCACGTGTCTTGGAGATGAGGGCGTGATAGGGGGTGTTCTTGCAACTTCTGACATCTAATTATTCAAGCTTTAGGAGGTGATTCGAAACATTTTTTTAGCTCCACCTCTGACTTTAAGCTAGACTAGCAAGCAAATTAGGATAACACTCAAAGTCTTCAAATTAAGCCCAAAATTAATCCAAACCTAAAAGGAAAAATAAAGAATATACAATTAGAGTTTTTTCCCTTTATCTCACTCGACATATATAGTTGGTTTGATACGGTACAACACAATATGAGATGATTAAATAATTACTCATGGGCTTTGGCCATAAGTGGAGAGGAGGAGAGAGTGTGGTTGTGACCTTCTTGTGTCTTCTTACATTGAAATGAATAGTGGAAAGAGTAGGACAAAAAAGTAAGATAAAATCTTCACTTACTTTTTCTAAACTCATTCAATTGTTACCGAGAGGCCTTTGCCCTTATGGTATAGGTTTTACCCTTATAGTTTATATCGATTGGAAGATTGCCCTAGTTTTGTCTAGTGAAAGTTATTCAGAGTTCTATTGAGTGAAAGTTATTCAGTAAAGGGATTATGCGTTACGAACATGACATTGGGTAGTCAATCAGTGAAAATAGGGAAGTGTAACTGCCAACTAAAGGATGAGTAACTGCCATAGCAATTCCATGATTAAGGCAATTAGAAGCAGTTGTCACTTTCAAATTGCAAGTGGAGGTAGTTACTTTTCAAAATCCTTGTAACACCCTGCTCTCGCAAGGCATCAAACCTATATAGAGGGATGTGATCTCGCCGCAGACTGGCGGCTAAAGAGAAAGACAAAGGATAATGATATTAAGAGACCAAACAAGAACTTCTAAGCAACCACAACACCTTAATGTCAAAAGAGGTATACACGAGTCATTAGGGATTCGCCATTCCAAAGGTATACATTACTTCTAAAACATCAAAAACCTTTAGGTCTTATACATGAAGCTCAGCTAAGACTAAAAAAATAAAAAAAAAACTAGACCAAAACGATTCCTAACACCAGATCTAAAACTACTCGATAACGCTTGTAGTGCATCAACTCCTAGTTGTTCCTAGTATCTGCAACCACAGAGGTTACAAGAGAGTGCACTTAGTATTATCAAAAATAGAAAAGACAGTTACTTAGTTAAGAATAACTGAAAATTCATTCTAAAAATAGTTCATCCTATTTTCCATAAAAATATTGAAACTGATGCACATACTTGAACATGAAAATATCACAGATTATACAGAACCTTCTCAGTACGATAAATAGAAATATATTCCTGTCTTAATCGCCATAATTTAAAAGAATAACCACTTTCTCAAAACTAGACCCAAACCCCAACAGTGTCCAAGTAGTCATCAACCTCACAATCGGGAGTTTCGACGGTACCATAACTTCAATTCGCATGCACGGATAGCAACATGATGGGATGAGGACCACTCTCTACTAAGCACGAGTGGTATGTGCTAAAACCTGGGACTCAGCCCAAAAACCTTTGAGACAAAAACCCCCACTTAATAGGAAACCTCCCTTATAGGAACAAATGAAAAATCCATATTTGGGTAACCTCCCTCATAACGGGATATAAAGGGTCAAAAACTCTTGTAACTTGGCACTTTGGAACAATCACACAACATTAACCATACTTTTATAATAACATCATGCTAAGTCAAAATATCATGGATAGTATACTTGAATTAAAAACATCATGGCTTTTGAAAATAACAAGTTCATGTGATCGTCAAATTGGTTATAGTTTAAAACATGCGCTTCAAAGTATTTTCATGCATTATATACATAAATTCAAGTTCAAGATAATGGCTAAGCACTCTCACCTTGTATTATATGCATATGAACCGAGCATCTCCCGGCAAGCTAAACAAGACCCCTGGCTAAGCACTCTCACCTTGTATTTTGAGGTACTTAAACTTGGATTTGAATTATGATTTTTGGTGAATATTTAGTCTAAGATATTCTCTACAACTTTCATGTTTAATACCAAAGATAAAACCTAAGACAACTAAGTGAAAAACTTGACGCAAACAAAACCGGTTCAACACTTGCACAGAAAATTGGTCAGAAAAGTGTCTATGTTGGTCTCGGTTTTGGGGCATCAAATCAAGTCAAAGAGTGCCCATTTTTGGATATGTTCTATTTTAACATGTCCCCTACAAGTCCTATGAAGAGTTCTAGGGGTAGTTATTTGAAACAAGTTAGAGATATAGGCTATTTTGTAAAATAGATTTTGTCAGCCACCAAACCCTCAATAGAACCGATTTTGGACAGAGAGTTTGAAATGGGTTTGAGGGACTTTCCTGAAGTATCTACGTTTGATTATTGGAAGAAACTTAGTTCAATATGTTATCTAAATATTCATGTAGACCACCTTTGTAGTAGGTCACTAAAAATAAGGGTTTTTGGTCATACAAAAATATGTGATAGAAGCGTCTTTTAATGGCTGAACCACAATAGAGATTTTCAGAGTGTTTTTGACCTACCAAACCTCAGTAATTTTGGCTACATTTTGGTGGGTAGCTAGATATACATGTTATCTACAACTGTTATGTTTTAATCAAAGATTGGATCTTATTTTAAACTAGGGTTTTTGGGTCTGTAATATTGACTAATCTAAAACTGACACATTTTGATAGAATTGTAATATCTCAAGTTCTACTCACTTAAATGAGTTCAAACCAATTTTGGATGAAAGATAATATAAAAATATAGATATGGATATGAAGAAAACACTAAGATCATTTTTTTACATTTAGTGATGATGTTCCAAAGATTAGGGAAGAAAGCTTAAATTGCTCAAAACTCAGGCTTATCATGGCTCTAACCTCTTAGTGTCATGTGTGTAAGTCTTTGGCCCATCTTCTTTGTATACATGTGTTGAACTTCAATATATCAATGCTCCAAAGCTTATAGAAGTCATGGAACCCATGGTAAAACTCATACCAACTCATAAACACAACATTCATACCCAACAGTCCCAAAAAATCCAACCATGATGCCTTTATTTTTGAGTTTTTATTCTTGATCTTAGATTTGTGTTTGAGAAAGGTGAGAGTTGTTTGAGATGTGTAAAATGAAAGTTATTAGAGTCTCTCTTACCTTGTTGAGGATTACTTCTTGATGATAAAAACCATGGACTTAGCTTTTAAGTTCTCAAGTCCACAAGCTCCTTCTTCTTCCTCCTTTCTTCTTTCTTTCTTTCTTCTTCTTTTCTTTCTTCTCTCTCTCTCTCTCTCACTCTTCTCCTCACTATTCCAAAATCAAGAGGAAGAGTAGGAGGTCTAAGTTTCTTTTTATAGGCAAAGAGAGTGAAGGAAGCTTGGTTAACCCTAGGTTAGGTTTAGTTAACTTGAGTTGCTTTTCACTAACCTTGGTTTAGAAAACTTGGCAACCAAGTTTGGCACACTTTCCTAAGTGGTACAGATAATCTCAGAAGGGATGTCGTACAAATAATGTCTCCATATCTTAAGCGCAAAGACGATTGCAGCTAACTCTGGACGCATAGGCGTTAACCTTCCCGTGTTGCATCAAAATGCAACCCAAACCTTGGTATGACGCATTGCTATAAATAATAAAGCCCTCGTTGCCTGACGGAAGGGTAAGTACAGGTGCTGACACCAGTTTGGACTTCAACTCTTGAAAATTTTGTTTGCATCCGTTGGACCATTCAAACTTCACATTCTTCTGAGTCAACCGAGTTAAGAGTTTCGCTATTAGGAAAAAGTCCCGAATAAAATGCCGATAATAACCAGCTAACCCAAAAAGACTTCGTATCTCCATCACGCTAGTTGACCTCTTCCAATTGACTACCGCTTCCACTTTCATTGGGTCAACTTGTATTCCCTTTCTGGATATAACATGACCCAGAAACACCACTCGATTCAACCAAAACTCACACTTTTCAAAATTTGCATCCAACTAGTGCTTCCTCAGGATCTGTAAAGAAATCTTTAAATATTCCCTGTGTTCCTCTATACTCCGAGAATATACCCGAATGTCATCTTTGAACACAATCACAAATTGGTCTAGAAAGCTTCTAAACACCCGATCCATCAAGCTCATAAACACAGCAGGCGCATTTGTTAACTCGAAAGGCATCACAACAAATTCATAATGCTCATAACGAGTTATAAAGGCAGTCTTGGGTATATTTGACTCCTGCACTCTTAATTGACGGTATCTTGCCCTCAAGTCTATCTTTGAGAACACTCTGGATCCTTGTAGCTGGTCGAGCATGTCGTTTACCCTGGGAAATGGATGCTTGTTCTTAATAATCACCTTATTCAATTGTCGATAGTCGATACACATCCTCAGTGTTCGATCATTCTTTTTCACGAACAGTACATGTGCTCTCCATGGTGAGACACTAGGTCGAATGAATCCTTTTCTAATAACTCCTGTAATTGCTCCTTCAACTCTATTAGCTCAGCAGGTGACATTCTATAGAGAGGAATATATATGGGCGCTGTGCCCAGGTACAAATTGATTGTAAACTCCACTTTTCGATTTGGGGATAATCCTAGTAAATCATCTAGAAAAATGTCTAGAAACTCACAAATCGTTGGTACCTCTGAAAGCTTATTTTCTTCCATCTCTACATTCATCACATGTGTCAAAAAACCTTGGCAACCCCTCTTCAACATCTACAAAGCCTTAAAGGCCGATAGGATACGGATAGGTGTTCTACTCTTATCCCATTGGAAAATGAATTCCTCCTCCTAGGGTATCCTAAAGATTACTCTTTTCCTAAAATAGTCTAGCAACGCATGGTAGGATCACAACCAGTCCATCCCAAGAATCAAGTCAAACTTAGACATAACCAAAGGCATCAAATCTACCAACATCTCCCTATCTTCTATCTTCAACACACAATCTTTACACACACTTTTAATTACCACTCCAGCCTTATGACCATCAAGACTAATACCGCTACTTGAACCTAATGCATCATTAGGGCTAAACATACCATATAGACTAAACGCTCCACAGGTATAAGCTTATCCATACGAACCCAATCACAACTCTCATCATAACACAATATACATTCGCATATTTTCTTCACATACGTACCACTCACCCAATAATCCTTTAACCGAACAGTACTAGCTCCTGATTCTAAAATCTCTTACCATCATTATTTAATCCCTTCACTCATTCTTTGCCACACAACCGAACCAAAAACCACTTTTGCACTTTAACTATTTCATCTTACTTGCATTTTACCAAGGCATTTGATTCACTCAAGGCCAATTACAAAAATCATACCCATTAATTCGTATAGTCCCACTTACGCTTTTACTATTCTTATCCAAATACTTATTCCTTATACGTACTCACACTAAGTTGCTATGTAACTCCACTAAAAACAATAGAATTATATCACCCCTCAACTTTTCATACATAGAGTCCACACATTCCCATGAGAAAATTCTTTCTCCATAGAGGCAACATTTACGCACCAATCTAAACAAGCTTACCCTAACGAGTCACATTATAAAAGATTTTCGAAAGTAACTTCCTAGCGACTCACACCGATACCATAACAGAAATTGAATACCAACTCCGTAAGAGTTACATAGTCTTGACGTCAAACGAATATAAATGGATATTTAAGAACCTACCACATAAACAACTCGGTTTGTCTAAAATGCACACTCCACCCCTCAACCAATTTTCAGCATCAACGGAGCTAACTGTTTCCACAAACTCCTTAGTACTAAAATCCTTGAATTGTTTATCTAAAGAGTTACCGGTCCTTCTAGCTCACATTGCAATTCATCTTATGCTAGGTTCACCCGTCTTGCGTAGTTGTTTATCTCGAGAACCGTCATCCTTGTTCTAATCAGAAAACTTAGTCCCTTCTTAAACCTTTTATGCATTGTCTCCTCATCAGGTATAAGCTAGGTGGCATATCGTGACAACTTTGTAAACTTCAACTCGAATTTTGCAACAGTCATCATTTCTTGTTCCAGGTCGATGAATTCTAGCTCCTTCTCATGCTTGTAGTTTAAGGGCTTGTACTGCTCGTCGAACCCTTTCTTAAAACGATCCAAAGTGATTCTCTGGGGTACGAGAGGTTCAACTCCCCGCAATAGCATCTTTAGTAATCGCTCTGTGGCTTCCCACCAGTGGTATGATTCTCCTCTAAACATAAAAGCTATGAGGTCAAACTTTCCATTTGCCTCTACCCCTAGCCTATCTAAAATACGTACGACATCCTTCAACCAGTTTTCTGCTTCTGCGGGGCTAAGGGTTCCTATGAACTCCTTTCCTCCCAAATCTTTATATTGTTTGATTAAGGTGTTACTGTTCCTCTTAGCTTGCATTATGATCCAACTTGTGTTCTGTTTGGTCAGTCTTGCAATTGCCTCCAACATCCTAGCGGTTGGGTCAGGTTCAACCAGTCCCACTTGCAGAGATTGTTCTTGTCGTGTCTCAATATACTAGTTCGGGTTAAATGACGCTCCATTCGAGTTTTTCCATGCTTCTTTTTATTATCAAAAAGCTATGACTTAGCGTTCGACACAAGAGTCTAACTTATAAACATAAGGATAAAAACAAACTGTCTACGAAATGTTTTAATGACACAAGAGTTGTCTCCCTTAATCTGATAACCCACTTAAACCTTGCAAACTGACAGCAACACAAGACACCTCTTGGGTTATCTCCCTAATCTGATAACTTGTTTAGACTTTCAATTAGTACCCTGCGCCTGCAAAATGCATTTCTCAAATGGACCTCAAAACTAGTCAGTCAGATGCCTGAACGCAAATGTATGATAACCTCAGGCCTAAACTACTCTTCTCAACAAATCGCGAGACGACACACTTAACTTACAGTCCACCACAGACCACACTCTGATAAGTCTACAGAACCTATAACCTAGGGCTTTGATACTAAATGTAACACCCCACTCCTATAAGGCACTAAACTTGTACAGAGGGATGTGATCCCGCCGCATACCGACGGATAAAGAGAAAAACAAGGAATAATAATATTAAGAGACCGAACAAGAACTTCTAAGCAACCACAACACCTTAATATCAAAAGGGGTATACATGAGTTACTAGGGATTCGCCATCCCAAGGGCATGCATTACTTTTAAAATATCAAAAACCTTTAGGTTTTATACATGATGCTATCCTAAAACTAAAAACTAAACAAAAGAAAACTGTACCGAAACGATTCCCAACATCAGATCCAAAACTACTCGACGACGCCTATGGTGGACTAACTTCTAGTCATTCTTGGTATCTACAACCATAGAGATTACAGGAGAGCGCACTTAGTATTATAATAAGTAAAAAATACAGTTACTTAGTTAAGGATAACTAAAAACTCTTTCTAAAAATAGTTCATCCCATTTTCTACAAAAACATAGAAATTGATACATTTTCTTGAACATGAAAATATTGAAGATTATACAAAACTTTCTCAGTACGAAAAATAGAAATATGTTCCAGGATCAACCACCACAATTTAAAAGAATAACCACTTTCTCAAAACTAGACCTAAACCCTAATAGTGTCCAAGCAGTCATCAACCTCACGACCAGGAGGTTCGACCGTACCGTAACCTCAATTCGCAATACAAGAATAACAACGTGATGGAATGAGGGCCACTCTCTACCAAAAACGAGTGGAAGGTGCTAAAACCTAAGACTCAACCCAAAAGCTTTGAAGGCAAAAATCTCTGCTTAACGAGAAACCTCCCTTATAGGGATAAATAAAAAATTCATAATTGGGTAACCTCCCTCATAGCGGGATATAAAGGATTGGAAACCCTTGTAACTTGGCACTTAGAAAAAACCACAGAATATTAACCATACTTTTATAATAACATCATGCTAGCTCAAAATATCATGGATAACACACTTGAATTAAAAATATCATAGCTTTTGAAAACAATAGGTTTATGCGATTGTCAAACTGGTCATAGTTCAAAACATGAGCTTTAAAGCATTTTCAGACATCAATTACATAAACTCAAGTTCAAGATAATGGCTAAGCACTCTCACCTTATATTACATGCGTATGAACCGAGCTTCCCTCGATAAGCTAAGTAGGACCCCTGGGTTCTACAACCTCCGTGTCTAGCAAGTAAAATACAACTCGATCATTAACACGGAATCCTCTCCCTTTAGCATGTGAAACCAAAACAATTCTGACCGTTGAATGTTTTCTCTATTTTAGGGACCATAATTACATTTTTTAAGATTTAAGGGGTACTATGCACTTGCCTAATCCTTCACTTGTTTAAGGATTTAACTTAACCATTTATTACTCTCTTCCAAACATTAAATTTTAAAGTACCGTAGCATTTTGAGGAACTTAGACGTGGAGTTAGATTATGATTTTTAGTGAAGATTTATATTAAAATATTGTCTATAACTTTCATGTTTAATACCAAAGCCAAAACCTAAGGCGACTAAGTGAAAAACTTGACGTAAACAAAAACGGTTCAGTACTTACACAGAAAATTGGTCAGAAAACTGTCTCTGTTTGTCTCGGTTTTAGGGCATCAAATCAAGTCAAAGCGAACCTCTATTTTGATATGTTCTAACTTAACATGTCCCCTACAAGTCTTATGAAGAGTGATAGGGGTAGTTATTCGAAACAAGTTAGAGATATAGACTATTTTGGAAAATAGGTTCTGTCAGCCACCAAACCCTCAGCAAAACCAATTTTGGACAGAGAGTTTGAAACGAGTTTGAGGGACTTTCTCGAGGTATCTAGGTCTGATATTTTGACAACGTGTAGATTAATATGTTGCCTACAATATTCATGTAGATGACGTTTGGAGTAGGTCACCAAAAATAGAGGTTTTTAGTCATACAACAATATGTGACAGAAGCGTCTTTTAATGGCTAAACCACAACAGAGAATTTTAGAGTATTTTTTGACCTAACAAACCTTAATAATTTGGGCTCTGTTTTGGTGGGTAGTTAGCTATACATGTTATCTACAACTTTTATATTTTGACCAAAGCTCGTATCTTATTTTAATCTAGGGGTTTTGGGTCTGCAATGTTAACTAGTCTGAAACCAACACACGTTGGTAGAATTGTAATATCTTGAGTTCTACTATATGAAATGAGTTCAAACTAATTTTGGATGATAGATAACACAAAAACCTAGGGTTGGACATAAAGAACATGCTAAGATCATTTTTCTACATTTAGTTATGATGTTAGAAATATTAGGACAGAAAACTCAAATTGCTCAAAAGTCAGGCCTACATTGGTTCTAACCTCTTAGTTTCACGTGTGTAAGTTTTTGACCCATCTTCTTTGTATACATGTGTGGAACTTCAATATATTAATGCTCCAAAGCTTGTAGAAGTCATGGAACCCATGGTAAAACTCATACCAACTCACAAACACAACATTCATACCCAACAGTCCCAAAAAATCGAACCATAACGCCATTATTCTTGAGTTTTGATTCTTGATCTTAGATTTGTGTTTGAGAAAGGTGAGAGAGATGCTTGAGATGTGTAAAATCAGAGGTATTAGAGTCTCTCTTACCTTGTTGAGGACTACTTCTTGATGATGAAAATCATGGACTTAGCTTTTAAGCTCTCAACTCCAAGCTCCTTCTTCATCCTCTCTCTCTCTCTCTCTTCTCCTCACTATGCCGAAATCAAGAGGAAGAGTGGGAGGGTTAGGTTCCTTTTTATAGGCAAAAAGAGTAAAGGAAGTTTCCTTGTGAAGCTTGGTTAACCCTAGGTTAGGTTTAGTTAACTTGGGTTACTTTTCACTAACCTTGGTTTAGGAAACTTGGCAACCAAGTTTGGCACACTTTCCTAGGTGGTTAGCCACTTGAGCATATATATATGAAATAATGTTTTTATTTAATTGTAGGAGAAAATTTGGGTATTTTTCACACAGGTTCGTTTTTTGACTTTTCAAGCTTAACTCCTATCTTAAATGACTTGGACTTATAATTTTAAATTCTTATCCTCAATAGTAGGGTTTTAATAAATGCTTGTATAGTTCTCACTCGATCCCAGGTCTCGAGCTCAAAAAGGTTAAACGGTCAGATCGGTTCTTCTTACCAAACTTATGTTCGAGATTTCGTTTATTTTAAGATGTTCTTTTTTTCTATTCGTATCTTTGAGTTCGGGTTCTTACAATCCTGGAGGGAAGATCCCAATGCCTATATAAAGGCCCAATTGTAGAGGAAAAAGATTCATCAAACCAGTCAAGAACTCATTTGTCTTTCAATACTTAGTGTTTGCCTTAGAAATTAGATCAGTTAGATTTTAGTTTTGTAATCTTCATTACTTCGCAATAAAATTTCTTTTTCAACCTTATTCAAATTAATGTGTTTGTGCTTGCATTTTGTTAAGAAAGTTCTAAATATGGTGTTGAACCACACACAATTGCATGATAGGTATTTTTGCCGATCTCAACAAAAAAAAATCTGTATTCAATTAACAAATTTAGCACCCCAGTGGAAAACATTTAACTTGGAGGAAAAATGGTTCGCACAAGGATATAATAGGAAGGAAATCGTGAAGACATGGTTTCAGCAAAGGCAAATAGCCAGTGATGAACCAACACCCAACAATGGATGATAGTGAAGTTGGCGAATCAAGCGACCAAAAGTGTTTTGCTGTTCATGAATTGCTGTATTAACTCATGAAAGTATTTACAAATTCAAACATTGAAGGAAACTAAGAATTGGATTCAGTGTTGAAAAGGTCATAAGTGGCTCAGAACAAGGAGTGGCAACGTTAGCTAACCCACAAGTTGAAATGATGAATGTGAATTTGCCGCCTATCAGAATGCAAGTGAAACCTCAAAGACTATCAATGGTCCCCAAAATGAGCAATCAGCAATAGATATATTATAATCCCATTTATAATCAAAGGACTATTTTAGGGTAAAACCTAGATATAGACCTACAATGGGACCAAAGAGACTACCTACAGAGGTATACCTTCCTCCACCACAAAGTTACTTTTAAATGGTTGAACAATCTATACCACATGCTGAACAATCATTAAATATTTTTTTCTATAATGGGCCAATCATTTATCGTTAATGGGTAATATACTATTGAAATTGTACATAATTTGTACCATCTAGTCCTTCGAAAGACTAGAGGACCATTGTTTAGGAAGCTTTACCATCATTGGGTGGAAAATGTAAGCTTTCCAAGGAATTTTAAAGTACCTAAATTTACCTAATTCTCAGGAGAAGAAAATTAACAATAGAACATATTTGCATTTTTTCTTTTTAGTATGGAAAATTTGAAAATAATGATATTTTAAATATTAGATTACTTCCATATTTGCTAAGAAAAATTGCTTTTACATAGATTATTAACTTACCAATTAATTCCATTCAAAAATGGCAAGAATTGGAAGTGTAATTTCATTCCCAATTCTTCTGGACAAAACTTGAAGTCACAATGGGTGATTTAGTCAAACTAAAACAAAATTCGACAGAAACTAATGAACAATTTATCAGCATGTTCAAAAGGAAAATGAATAGGTGTAACGTATTCTTACTTGAAAATGAACTAGTAAAATTAGCTCAAATGGGGCTTGATTTTGGACTAACAGTAAAGTTCCAAAGAACGGAATTTAAAGACTTATTTAAAATAGCATCAAGGGCTATAAGATATGAAATTTTATTGAAAAAAGTGTGACAAAGAAAATCATCATCTATGGTACCAATTATCAACAGGTTGACAAAAATGTAAAGGTCGATGTAGCACCAATAATTGCTAAAACATTATTTGTTTGCGATAAATTACACAAAGTAAAAAATCCATTAAACATGTCTTTAGTACAATCTAACAGAAAGAACTAACCCTCAACTTATCGATAGTATACATTTGACTTATCGAAGGCCAATAAACTATTCGATGAATTAATGAAACAAAGGTTCTTGGTCTCATTGACATGCCACTATAGCCAACCTAAAAAAGAAAAGATAAGAAAAGAATATTGTAAATGACATAATTCTTTTAAACATTCTACTAACAATAAAAGTTAATTTTTTTTATAAAGATGTTCAATAGGGCTAAGAATTCTTTCACAAGGTCTAGTTTTAGTCACATCATATAGAAAGATAATATATTATGACAAATTTGCCCATAATTTAAGACTTATATGTAAGGTAACTTTATTTTCTTTTTATCATCTACAAATTAGCTTTAGTTTGGATAATTCGTTTTGACCATAATGAGTATCATTGTATCAATGCAGTAATAAAATTTTATTTCTATTTTGGTGGCTTTTCTGCATAGCGACAATTCATTATGCCATTTTATTACTTTTTTAAACCACTAGCATATGTTACTTATCATTCATATGGAATTACTGGTAAAGTTATCACTTTATTCTATGCAAAATATTATCAATTTAAATAGCATTAATTGTATAACTTTTCTAGTGTTAATCCAATCAATGATCGATAAATTTATCAATTTGTAATATTCAGTGAAAATTATTATTTTTATCAAATATTATAATTGGTATTTTTACCGCTATTTCACATTAGGGAGGGTTTCGAGGTAATGACAACTAGAAGTATTATAAATTCTGTGAGAATTTAGGCTTTGATTGACAATTTAAAATAGATTTTTTTGCTATTTTGAGTTATAATTGTACAAATAGAAATATCTTCAAGTAACAATAAATACATTAATTAAAGACAATTTGGAAATAAGAAACTAATAGGACTAAACTTACTAAAATATATTAGAGGGGAGTAATCTATGCATTGTAAGCAATAATAGGAATAATGCCAAGATTTTCCTTTAGATTGGTTTTTGACTTATCCACCGTTAATCCAGGTGAAGATTTAAAAGGAAGAAACTTTGAAAAGAGGGAAAATGGGATACTTTCAAGGAGAGAGAAACCAGCTGATTTGTTAGAGGATGGGAAGGCATTTTTGTGGTGAGATAAATGAAACTTATTAAGCTGCTTCACTTCGAGTTGCATTGTATGCTATCCAATAGTTTAATTTATGCTATCGAGTGAATCCAATTAAAAGTTTGGATAATTCACAAATGGTGAGCATTTCCAGCAAACTCTCCATACTAAATCTGTTGGCTAAAATTTTTTGTTAATATAAAATTATACTGCTTCAATATACTTAATTTTTATTTCATTAGTTATTTTACAGTTCATACTTTCGGCTTGTTAAATCTAGCTAGCCATTGAAACCTAACTAAATTCATTTAACCAATAGAAATATGCCACATTATTAGTCATTTTACCAACTATGTGTTGATATATCTTTTCTATACTTTTTCTAGACAAAACGGTTTCTAGTGTTAGAGTAGATGGATGAAAAAGTTACTAGAACAAAAAAAAAGAGGATACTTTTTGATGGTGTGACCTGCTAGATTGTCCTATGAGAATCCAATTTCTACCGAAATCACTAAAATGAAACCATTAGGATGGGCGCCAGTGTGACACCAGCAAATTTTGCTCAGACGGTCAAGTCAGTTATGCAATGGAGTAAGAGTCATGTAACTAGAGAGAGAAAAATATGTAGAAGATGATACCTGAATTATCTGTCACGTCTTTTATTTGATATCTTAGTCCACGTGGCAGATACGTGATCTACTGACCATTGGACCGTACCACCCTAACTACTCATTAAAACTCACGTGTCGTATAGAATACACGCTATCCCTGATTAGGACCATGGCTTGATTGATTTAGATTCTTTCTTGAGTTTGTTTGATTTGAAGCCCAAGGAAGTAGTTGGGCTCTCCCATCATACTCATCTCAAATTCTCCCTACATGCACTTAGCAAAGTCCTTGCAAAGAGATTTATTTGTTGAGCCAAAAATAATGTCATCTACATAAATTTAGATAACAAGCATATCATTTTCTTAAGACTTGATGAAGGGAGTGGTATTAATTTTTTCTCTTGAAAACTCATTTTCAATCAAGAATTTGTTAAGTCTTTTATACCACGCTCTAGGTGCTTGCTTCAAGCCATAGAGAGTCTTGGTAAGTTTATAAATATGGTTTGAAAAATCAAAATTTTTAAAGCCAAAAGGTTGTTTAATAAAAACTTCCTTCGAGATAAAACCATTTAAAAAGGCACTTTTGACTTCTATTTGATAGAGTTTAAAATTTTTAAAGTATGCAAAAGTAAGTAACATCCTAATGGCTTCAAGCTTAACCACAGGAGAAAAAGTCTCATCAAAATTGATGCCTTCTTCTTGATTGTAAACATAGGCTACCAATCGAATTTTGTTCCTAAGAACTATTCTATTCTCATCTATTTTGTTTCAAAAAACCCATTTTGTACCGATGATGGAGTGTTCCTGAGGTCTTGGGATTAAAGTCCAAACTTTATTTCTTTCAAATTAGTTAAGCTCTTCTTGCATAGCCAAGGTCCAAAACTCATTATTTTTAGCTTCCTCAAAATATTTTGGTTCATTTTGGGAAAGGAATGCTAAATTACCACAAACAATATGTAGAGAAGATCGAGTTTTGATAGCTTGAGATGGGTCACTAATGATCAAGTCTTTTGGATGACCATAAGTTTACCTCCATTCTTTAGGCAAATCTGGATTTTCTTGATTTGAAGGTCCAGCAGCCTATTGAACTTCATCTAATTGAGAATTTGAAGCTTCCTCGTGATTTGGCTCTTCTTGGTCTTTAATGAAGATGTCTTCAACATCTTTTTCAATGTCAACCAAGTTATTTTTACAAAATTCCTTTGAAGAACCAAGGTTAGCTTTATCAAATACCACATGTATAGATTCTTCAACAACTAGGGTCCTTTTGTTGAAAACTTTATAGGCTTTACTAAATAAGAAATATCCTAAGAAATACCTTCATCAGATTTTGCATCGAATTTGCCCAAAAATTTTTTGTTGTTATTTAAAACAATACACTTGGACCCAAAGGGGCAAAAAAAACTAATGTTAGGTTTTCTTTCAATTCATAGCTCATATGGAATTTTCTTGAGAGAAACTTGAATCACGGCGCTATTCACGATAAAACAAGCTGTGTTTATAGTCTCGGCCCACAAATATCTTGGTAGATTATTTTCACAGAATATGGTTCTAGCCATTTCTTCCAAGGTCCTATTTTTTCTCTCAACAACTCCATTTTGTTGAGAGGTTCTAAAAGCAGAGAAGTTATAGTTAATACCATTTTCATCACAAAATTTTTCAAAATCTTTGTTTTCAAATTCTCTACCATGATCACTTCGGATACTTGTGATTTGA
>JAOTRH010013650.1:0-15968 GCA_034768845.1 Heliamphora exappendiculata
AAACAGGTTTTAAACCCAAAACCCAACTTATAAACCGATTTATCAAAACATAAACCAACTTTTTATGCATTTTCGTACGGTAAAAGACACAAGATTTCACGTAGCACCCTTATAAAACATACAGGTTAGAATCCTACCTCGATGAGTTCAAAACTCGACGCCTCGAATCACGTGCAAAAATAAACTTCGTCGGATTAAAATTTTGTTTGGATGAAAGCGTAGCCCTACCACGAGGAGACTAAGGATCTACTGTCTGATCGTCGAAAACCGAGCCCCGAGCCCCCGAGAATCTAGAGAGAAGGCAAAGCTTTGTTTTGGAAAAAGAAAACCCAGCCACCAAGTTTCCAAAAATATCTTTTCCAAATTATCTAAAGTTAAAAATTTATAGGGCACGAATTTTTTTTTTGAAATTTGCGCCGTAACACCCCGTGGCCCCCGGGAACCTGTCCTGCATGCGTATCTAACCCCGATCATGCATCTAAAAGCATATAAACATGCAAAAACTAAAATACGTAACGTGCGCCCGAAAATGCCTAAAAAAGAGAACGGGTCAGGGTCTCACAGAGGTTCTGGTTTCTCCCCCTCTCTTTCACGAAAATATCAAGTGGCAAGGGCTAGGGAACAAGGGGGAACAAAAAGTACACTTGAAAGATATTTTTTTCTTTTTAATTAATGCGATATGAAGATGATTTGAGTTGGTTCAATTTTTGAGGGCTAAAAATCAGATATGGGAAAGATAAATATAGCTAGGCGTCAGTTTGGGAGATAAAAATCTGATCCCCCATCAATTAAGGGGCTTTTCTTGATTTTTGTGCCCTTATTGTGCAAAAAAATATATTAAAAGTTAATTTGATGTATATTTTTGGTGTCTTTTCCTACTAAGACCTATTATTTTAGTATATTTATGATAAATTTAGTATTCTCATGTATTATTATAGTTTTTATAGCAATTGATTAAATAGATGTAGTCTTTTAAGTTAAATTAAGCTATTTTAGCAATATATGACTTTTTAACTTATTTTGTTGTGTATGAATTTTAATAATGATTTGTTTTCTTTTGTTAACCTATAACACCATATTATTATATATATTACTTGATCAACAAGTATTGGATCATCATAATGCTTAATTTAATACATTTCTCATCATTTTAAGCTAAAAAGAAAGCAAAAAACTTCTTTTGGCACTCTTCCCAAGGTGGTTCACCACTCAGGGGTATTTTTATCATTTTTAATGTTATTTTATCCTTTTTACTTAATTGTACTTAAATTCTTGATTTAGGGTGTCCATGTGTCAAAATTTAGATTTTTAAGACTTTTTACTATACTAGGGGCAAAACGGTCATTTTTCCCTACTTATGAGAATTTTTTATTTTTAATCTTATATTTCATATTATTTACTTAATTTAGAATGTTGGGAGATTATCTGCGTGTTAAAGTTTTGTTGCCTGAGTTTTGGACCTTTTAAGAATTTCTAGATCGAATTAGGGTTTCGGGTTTAGTTAGAGTTTTGAACCTCTTCTGTGCTTTATGGCCTTGTGGGCTATTCGTCACTAACACTTAGGGTTTGGGCTGGGTCTTTACATATGTCATTATTAACCGAGTTGTTACAACTAGAATCCGAACCGGGTCATTACATACACTTAAGGAACTTCATCACAATCTCTGCATTAGAGTAGATCTTTCTAAGAGATTTTAATCCATTTATAATGTCAGAAAATTGAGTAAACATTTTAGAGCTAGTTTTATCGTGCTTCATTTTAAATAATTCATAGTTATGAACTAGCACGCTTATCTTGGATTCTTTGATTTGGTTGGTTTGCTCATAGGTAACCTCAAGTCTATTCCAAATTTTTTTGGCGGTGTCACAAGTTGAGATCCTATTGAACTCGTTGGGGTCAAGAGAGCAATAGAAGAGATTCATGGCCTTAGCATTTTTTTAAATCTCTCTTATGTCACATTCGGTCCATTCACTTTCAGGTTTATGGACGATTGCCTCTTCTACGGTCTTGGTAGGCAATTTTGGTTCATTTATGATTACTCTCCATAGGTTGTAGTCTACGGCTTGAATGTAGATTTTCATTCTTGCCTTTCAATAATTATAGTTTATTTCATTGAACAAATGAGGTCTATTGGTGAATTGACCCTTAGATTAAATAGGTCCAATGCTAGTGGTTGCTATGAAAACTTTTAAACGATTAAGTCAATAATAAGAGCCAAAGCTCTGATATCAATTATTAATCTAGGCAACCCAAAAGGGGGATGAATTGGGCCTAAAAAGAATAATAACGATTTTAAATTTTTTTTAAAAACCTTTTAATATCTCAAACAAATATATCAAATAAGATAAGATATAAAGCAATGAGAATATTGAAGAGGTAAGAGAGAGAGAGAGAGAGAGAGAGAGAGAGAGAGAGAGAGAGAGAGAAAGAAATAGAACCCGACACCAAGATTTGTAATGGTTTGACTTCTTTCAAGCATACGTCTACTCCTTAAGATTCCCTTTGAGAATATCCACTATGATACGAATGTTTACGGGCACATTCAAAAGCTTTACAACAGCCTCAAGATGATACTGCGAAAACAATCCCTGTTTTTTTAATCACTCTTGAGCTCTTCTTTGAAGAGTATCACTCACATACTCACTCAAAGGATCAAGGATGACTCACCCTTAAATACAATATATGAAGAATTTAATGAGATTCTCATTCACTCTCTTTACAAATGATTAGCAATAAATAAAAAGTAAAGAGATGAGAGATCAAGAGTTGGAGTTAATGAGCAATAAAATGAAAGTTTGAGAGTTTGACATTTGATCCAAGCAAAAGAACAGTAGAATTGAAGCTCTTGTTGTTTAAATGTTTGAGAAGTAACTCTTTATATAGCCTCTTGATGATTCATGACCGTTGGAGGTAAGTAGAAGCATTAAATGCAAAAATCCAACCGTTGAACCCAGTGCCAGATTTGAAATCATGTCGCAGGTGTCGACTCAATTTTATTTTGGGTCAACACAAATCTTCTACGGCTTGGTTCTTCAAGTGAATGGGTCAACCCATTTCTTCATTGGTGTCAACATGAATTTATGTGTCCTTCTTACCCACGCAACGGTGTCGACTCAAAAGTATTTGGTGTCGACTCGTTTAATACTTCAGCTTTCCAAGAGAACTTTTTTGTGTCGACTCATATTTAATTTTGTGCCGACTCATAAATCTGCAAGAAGACTCGGTTCTTTTGTGTCGATTCATGTTGCATTTTGTGTCGATAAAAAACCTGTAGGAAGTCATGGCTATTTTGTGCCGACTCAACTTCGCTTTAGTGTCGACTCAAAATTCTCAAATGACTTTAGTGAGTTCCGAAGAGTCTTTTGGTGTCGACTCAAATTTCTGTTTGTGTTGACTCATTTTGTTGCAAAAAGTCTCAGTTCTTTTGTGTCGACCCAAAAAACTTTTTGTGTTGCTCATCTTGGAGTACCTGAAAACATTATAGACAAACATGTTAAGGTGTCGACTCATTTGCTCAAAGATGTCGACACACTTGAGAACATTAAGCATTCTTTGCCTTAAGGTATCGACTCAAATATCAATTAGGGTCGACACAAAATATTTTTTTTCAAGAATACTTAAGTGTCAATACATTTGATAAAATGAGTCAAATCAAATGGATAAAAGTGTTAACTAATTTGTCATTTGTGTCAATATTACATTTTTAAAAATATTAAACATTAACTATTTAAATTAATTCTACTTGAAAAATGAATTATACAAAATCATCAAAATTTAATTAATAAAAGAAGCCCTTGAGCTAACACATTCATGTTCCGAGATTACAGAACAAGTTCACAGATGCCTTAGCCACTCTGGCATCGATGATAGACATACCCCCAGGGATAAGAATGAGGCCTTTCGAAATCTAACAAAAGGATGTACTCGCGATCAGCAACACCGCTATTACCCAAGCAGCCGATGACGGGTTACCATGGTATCACGACATTTGAAATTTCATCAAGAAGGGAGAATATCCAAGCGAAGCCAGGAAAAAGGACCAGAGAGCTATTAGGAGACTTGCTACACAGTTCGTAATCTGTGGGAGAAAACTGTACAAAAGAGGATATCTGGGAGTCAATAAGCTTTGTGTCGACACGGAAAAGGGACACGAGATGATGAGCGAAATTCATAGAGGAGTTTGCAGAGCTCACATGAACGGGATGATGCTGCCTAAAAAGATCCTGTGCCAAGAATATTTCTAGATGACCATGGAAGTGGACTGCCATCAGTTTATCCGGAGGAGCCGAAAGTGCTAGATCTATGCAAACCTCATGCATGTACCGCCATCTTAGCTTATAACATGACCTCGCCCTAACCATTCTCAGTTTGAGGAATCGACATCATAGGAAAGGTTACACCCAAGGGATCTAATGGACATGAGTTTATCGAAACTACCTCTTACTCAGTCTTGAAAGCGTCCCAAGTAGCTAGGCTCATCAAAGAAAATCTCATCTGTCAGTATAGAGTCCCACATGAGATAATTTTTGACAACGATTTTCAATTTCAAGGATAAGTTCTAGACCTCTTGGAGGAGTATCGAATTGTCAACCATAAATCTTCTCCATACAGACCGCAAACCAATGGAGATGTGGAAGCCGTAAATAAGATTGTGAAGAAGATTCTACAAAAAATGATAGAAGGAAGCAAGGATTGGCTGAAAAAGTTACCATTTGCGCTTTGGGGATACCGGACATTGATTAGAACTTTCACTGGAGCAACACTCTATGCCTTGGTCTATGGAATTGAAGCAGTTCTTCCCATAGAATTAGAGGTCCCATCTCTAAGAGTAATGGATGAAAGCAATATCTCCGAGTCAGAATGGCAGAGGGACAGGTTCGAAGAGTTGCTTCTTTTTTACGAAATGAGGCTTAGAGCTCTATTCCATGTTCAAGGATATTAGAGAAGGATAGCTCGAGTATTTAACAATAAGGTTAAGTTCCGAAACATGAAGGAACGTGACTTAGTCCTCAAAGAGATTAGAGCTCCCATATTTGATTCAAGGGGTAAGTTCAAACCTAATTGGGCTGGACCCTATCTCATCAAGACCTTGATGTCGGGAGGTGCTGCCATCCTTATGGATTTGGACTAAAATATTTTCTCTACACCTATCAACTCAGACCAGCTTAAAAGATTCTACCCTTGAGGGAAAAGCCCGCAAAAGGAGAGCATCAATACTCGAGTGTAACCCGAGCCTGGAACTACATCATGGTCTGATTCCCTTCTTCAGGATATGTAGGCAGTTTCTGTCAGAAGTTTTGCCCAAACTTTTGTTCAGAATTCCCTCTTTGTAACTATGTTTCAAGTAGTTGATCAATACAAAAACTTGTTTTAAGTTTCTCTAATAAAATGATTATGTTGTAAGAACATAATTTAAAAAGCCATTGTAAACCAAAAGTGGAGAAACTTTCATTAATGAGTTTATCAATACAGTTTTCAAAAGATATAAGAGAGGCTCGCAAGTCCTCATCCTAAGAAACTAAAAAGGGAAAACAAGCAAAATATAAAGGTGTAGCAAAGTGAGATCAAATCCTCCTTCTTTTTGCTTCCCCTTCTTTCCCTGTCCTGCGCTCTGTCTTTATTTGTAGCTAAGCCTTGTAACTCGCAGATAACCTACTGTCAAAATCACCGCCAACCGGTATCCTCAGCCGAGAAAACCAAGCCCACTGGTACTAACCTAATAAAGGGGCCCGGCCAGGGTGACTGTACGGATGGCTCATAGAAGTCTCGAGACAGATCTGGGTATGCTCAAACTGGCAAAGAATGCAATAAGGATGATAAAAGGTGGCTAGCTTCAAGCCGACCAATAGGACCCCCAAATGGCCCACAGTCGCAGTAGTCATAGAAGATATCTTCAGCTAGTAGCATAGGCAAGAAATTTCCTCCCTGATAAGAGAGCTCAGGTAATCCCATCGAGTAGCCTCGGTGGAGCACAACCGATAAACCTAATGAAGAATGAAGGGCTTCACACTATAATTGTCAAACATGGGCTTCTCAAGAAAATTTACCTTCTCCATCAACCAAACCTGAGAGAACAAAGAAAAAGGAGAGCTGAGTGAAAAAATTTGAAAAATAAAGAAAAAGGAGAGCTAAACAAAAAAATAAGAGAAAACATAAAAAAAGGAGAGCTGAGTGGAAAAACTTGAGAGAAATACAGAGAAAGAAGAGTTGAGAGACTACCTACAGCAGGAGAGCACTACCGGAAAAATAAGGGGCAACCTTAGTGTGGACTGCATCAAGACCCAGCAACGTCTCCACAAGAACCAACGGGACAGGTTCTCGGCCCTCGTAGAGTTGATGATCCACATCTACCAAGGAAGAGCTGGCCTGCCCGTCCGAAGGTCCTAAGAGAATGCGAGCCAAAAGACAGATGCAAAGAGCATGCCTGTGCTGAAGCTAAATAGAGAAGTCTCCAAGAGACCCCCAAGGCCTGAAATGGTTCGCGATCCGAGCCACATCAAGGAATCTGTTATGAGTAATAATAGAAGGCTCACGCTTGGAATAACCACAGAGCTGCATCAACTTGTCCCTGGGACTTGAGAAAGGTGTAGGAACTTTGATCACTTCTCGGCTCGAGATCTCCAAAATGACCTAAAAATACTCTACAATTGAACATAACTCCTCAGCACCAAACGGAATACATGAACCTTGGGATCCCATAGCCGGGTTACTCCTCTCAAAAGATGACAATCAACCCTCAAGGATCGTAGAGAGAATAGCGCATCTAGACCAAAGTTGAGAAAGTTCTGACGCTCAACCGGGAAAAAGTCGCTCATCTAAGCCGACAAATAGTTACTGTAAGAGTGGGCCATGAAAGATGCAAGGAGAATATAAGATATTCAGAACAGTGGGGTCTGGAATAGATGCCTCCTTTTATAGATCTAAAAATGGAGGAAACCCACAGAATTTGCTCCAAGTTTTGTGCCAAAACCCATCATCACGGCCGCCACCTTTTTCCTACGGCTGTCGTTTTGAAACTCAACGGCTGTCATATTCCTATCCCAAGCCTCACGGCCATGATACCCAAAATCCAGGCCGTGAACTTTTCTCCATAATTGTTCAGGCCTCCATATCCAAACTAAACGGCCGCAATATTCTTTCTCACAGCCACCATATTTTTTATGCAAAAATTTTGGCAGCCTGTTCCCATTTTTCCAGCAGGCCCCTGTAGACACCCCAATTTGACTCCACAAATCTTAGGTTAATCCGGGTGAATTTGATGATGAAAAAAAGTGGAATTGTGCTTTTGAACGATCCTCAGGAAGTGATCCAAACTTAGTGTTTGAACCTAATGATCAAAACCTTCTAACCAGTGAAATCACCTTGAACCTCCAACTCTGAACTGTGGGATCGCCAACTTTGATTATGGTGACCTGCATAAGAAACTTTTGGAAACCCTAGCCAAAGTGGTGGTTGCCACATTTGAACCTTGGGATCGCTAACTCAATAGTGGCGACTGCCATAAGAAACCCTTGGAAGCTTGACTTTTGTGGCAACTGTCATCTCATAACTTTGCAACCGCCAACTCCAAATGGCTTGACGTTTTTCAAAACGTGCCAGCACATCATTGGTTGATGAATTCTATAAATACTGTACCACTACTAGAAAACTAGCCTTTTGCGATGGTACATTCTCCCGTCGTAAAACATTTTTTTGCGACCAAACAGTAGCGATGGCGCAATTTCCGTCGCCAATAAAGCCTTGTCCCCCCCCAAAAGCTTGCCATCGCAAAAAGTATTATTTACGACGACGAATTTGCGATGGCATTTATGTTGTCGCAACAAGGCACGTATTCGCGACCATCATAGTTGGCGGTCGCAAAAGAAAAAAAAATATTTTTGCCCTTTTCGGTAATTTAGCTATTTATTTTTAAGAACATAGTTCCTGCACTTTTAAATTTAATAGAGAAAAATATCTTGATAGTAAAAAAATATTTTTGATTTTAATATTATTTTCTCACATTACAATAAAATAAAAATTGAACTAATTTTTTCGTTCTCACCTCAAATCTATTCTCAAATGTAAGAAATTATATAATATTTACTTTGTATTTGAAATGAAATTAACTTGATTAGAAAAAATTCAAAAAATTAAGTAAGTTTACTTATATCATCTTTTTGAACTTTGTTTTCATTATTTAGACACAAATTAATTAAGTTGTACCCTTTCAATTCATTTCTTCAAGGCAAGTCGAATTTTTTTAAAAAAAATATTATATTCATTGTATTTATCCGCCTACTCTAAAAAACTATATATATATATATATATTTGAAGATAAAAAATGAAAATAGATAAAAAAAGTAAAAGCCATTTAGTTTTTTTAAGTTGTGATCCTAATTTTTAAATTCTATTTTAACATATACCAAATATATTCTTCGTTGCAAAAACTCTACCCGGCTCTTGTCATTGACCATTGCCGTCAACCATCGTTGTCGACCATCACCGTTGACCGCTGCCTTGCTACCTTTGCACAACTGCCTTTACACACTCGTTGACTATCACTGTTCCCACCACCCCAAAACTCTTAACTCTTTTTGGTTTACAACTTTTTTATAATGTCGAAATTTTCTTATCGTTTATGCATAGTTTTTGACAAAACTTAGCTCGAAGCTTCTCCGCTCATCGCTCATCGTACCAAGATATTCATGAATTGAATTCGTGAGGCGATAGAATTATTACATTTTTAATCGTTAGCTTCATCGATAATGTAGTGACATGGTATGTTCTAATTTTTTTATTGCCTTAATATAATTAAATTTACTAAAAGCGAATTTTGATGATTAAAAATACATATAATATGTGAATGGTACGTGTAGGGACATCAAATAGATACTTTAGATAAATTAAGTAGTGTTACAAAATTTTAATAATATCATGTAAATTAAAATTGAGAAAAATATACTATTCAATTTAAATAAAATACCAAGAATATGCAAATGATTTACAATCTCCAAATAAGAACAAAAGTTAAACAAAATCAAGAGGATTCCAGTTCTTCCTCTTCTCTCCCTCGTTCGGCCATGGAAGGAGCTTCAAGCTCCGACGCCCTCTCTTCCTCAGAGATGGATGAAATTTCTTACAAAACTAGACGATGCCAGCACTGAATCAAGAAACACGCTGGGAGAGCTTCGAGTTTGAACTACCTAGGAGCCGGATGTGTGTTGAGCCGAAATGCTAGGGTTTTCGAGATTTGGGGATTTTGCTTCCATAAGGTAGGATCTTGACTAAAACTTGATATGTTTCTTTGATATGGGTTGAAGTTTTAGTTAAATCCCTGGAACCATATAAATTTCGGAATTTACGCAAACCCTAGGTAAATTTATGATTTGTTTGGTAGAATCCTATGTTAATCGAATACGGAGATGAAATAGGAGTATTCGTGAGATTGTTTGGATAGTGTAACCTGTTAATTTGTGGATTTTGAGTTAGATTGATGAATTAAGGTGAAGATTTGCAAACTTTAAATATTTAAAACCCAAGCCTCCGTCACCCTACTCTGGCCACGCCGTCTTTCTCCTCTGGTCTGTTTTCTAGAGGTTCTATTTTGCACATATTGTTAGCAGTTATGGACTAAATCAAATGTAGCTTTTGTTCCAGTTCATGGTGAGCTTCTTGTGCTCTGTTCTGTTGTTTCTTACACATTCTAATTATTACTCTCTTTTTTTTTTGTTATCTTTCTCTAATTTTTCAAAAACAAGATTATGTGGACAATATAACCTAAGATCTTACTAAAATAAGAGCCCCATCAGCTATGCTCATGAGGATTCATGTAATCACACATGCTAATTTCGTTTTGGTTATATTATTTGGGGAGAGATTTTGATAGATAAATATGTTTTGTAATGAAAAAATTGAGTTATTCATATTCTTGCCTTAATTATCATCTTTTTTTTCATTATAATGCAGACACATTATGTTTTGTTGCGCTGTTCTTTTAAAGAACAACTGCAACAACATGTTAATCAAAATAGAAGCACACTGATATTTTTTCGAGGGAGGCTTAAAAGAAATGCTGTTAGAGTTTTGCCTACAATAAGAATTCAAAGGCCCTGTCTTTATTTTGTGTTCATTTAAGTATAACTTTGGTGCTTTAAACATAACCCTAGCTATATATTTAAATAGGCCGTGAATGAGCATTTGAAATTATGGTGTTGGAATGTTCAGAGGCAGTAGTAATCAAAATAGATGGATACTTTTCTTACAGCAGAACAACAAGGAGAAGATATATGTTACAAGCTACAACTTATATTGAGGAAAGTGGTTGCATGATGATGATAGCCATTAGGTATATTGCCTGAAGGTTCTTGCATCTGGGTCTTTTAATTGGGGCGTCTCTAAGTCTTCCTTGTTAGAGAAATTAGATTGTAGAAGTTATGATTTCTATAGTTTATCCCTGAGGCCTCATCACCTCAGTGAAGGTTGTCTTAGTGTTTGGAGTTCGTACAATTATAATTTATGAATACTTTCCAGGAAGGCAAAATATGATCGATCTGATCATTTGATCATATTTCTGCTTGATCCATTTCATCACTTGGGAATGGAGGTATATGAAAACTAAAGCAAAGGGCAGAGTACAAAATAAGAGTTCAATTTGAGTACTCGTAATGATAAAATAACAATACTAGGATATTCACATCCAGTGATTTTGTCTTTTTGGTTCATTGTGTTGCAGCATAGAAATATGAGAAATTGAAGTAGAAAACAGAGGACGAAGTATGATTGTCAAATTTAAGTACTTTTGATAATTGAGCCATCATCGTGAGGAGATCATACCAGTGATTAACTGTAAGAAACTTAATATTTGCCAGGGACATTGGCTTGTTCCCATCACATTTCATGATAGTTCTTACATCTGTATGGCTCATCCTCGCTTAGATTATTTTCTAGGTTCTTAATTTATGGTGTTTTACAGGGAGGAAAAATACATGCTAAACTTGTGGCTGAACTAAGTGGTGTTGAGGGTGTAGTAATAGAAGAAGGTACAGCTGGTGTTGCAGGGAAACAAGCTGCTCAGAATGGCATGCGCAAGTAAATTTAAATTGCATAATGAGTTCTGCTTCAAACTCTCTAGGTTTGCTGTTGTACTTTATTGAAGTCATTGGTTTGCTTTTTTGGTGATCAGATCCATCTTTTGCCTAACTCCAGCTGGTGACACTCCATCATCTGTAAGATTGTTTGATGCTATTGTTAGCGGGTGCATCCCTGTTATAGTTAGTGATGAATTAGAACCACCTTTTGAAGGTATACTTGATTATAGGAAGGTATGCATATCCACTTGTAGAATTTGTTGTTCTTTTTTAATTTATTTATTTAATTTTTTGTACTATTGAACTATGTTATACTTTAATTGTACGGTGTGCTCCTCTTGAATTTTGAAAATCTCGTTGCTTATAGCTTTCTTACATTATGTGATCAGTTGTTGTCTTCATGGTTTAGATTTAAATTTCAAATATTACTAGTAGAACCAGTGGTGGTCTTACTTGAGAGGTTTTTATCAGTTTGAACTGGAACCTATCTAGTTCAAATGAAGTTTCAATCCTATCATATTGAAGATTGCAGATACTGCCCTTGTGGTGGATCCATGAATCATGAAAATTGAGTGGAACCTTGGGCTTTTTTCTTGAAATTGGAGTTGGTTTCTAGTAATTGGATTAAACTATGAATCTAAATCTTTTATGCGGTCATCCTTAGATACAATAATAAATCGAGATATAGGATTCAAGATGGAATCTAAAGTTGTTTGAATTGGATACGTTGATCTAGTCGGATGTTATGCTGTAATTAAAACGTTGGGTTTATAAGGAAGAACCAAGTAAGAGAATTGAATTTGTAGTTTAACTTGGAGTGTGGGGATTTTTGCATAGAAACCATAGTTGGCATTATTATGAAAATTGAATTTCATAAAAGTTAAGTCGAATTGTGGGTCTAACTCTAATTAAAACTGTATATAATATTCGGACTGATGATTAACTCATTTGGATAATTTTACACATTAAATTACATAAAAATTGAGAGTCTAAACATGGATCATGGATGTGACTTTTATTTGGTGTGAACTCTAGTTGGTGATGTTTTGAATCTTGAGTGGAGTAAACATGTGGCTAATTAAGTGACTTGAACTACGATAGGGTTGTATTAATTCATGGAATTAATTATACGAGACTTGAAATTTTATAGATTAGAAGTATGAGCAACAAACTGAGTTGGTTATATGCTCAAAATGATTGTTCTTTATAAATGATGAGACCATGAAATTGAAACTAATTTGAATATAGTTATGTGGTATATATATTTACATATATATCTCAAGATTTCACTTGAGTTTTGAAAATTATTGATATGAAATGAATGCAATTATATATCATTATAATGGTGTAATGGATTGATGTGGAATGCTACTTTCCATGGCTGAGAAGAAGAATGTGAAATGAAAATGTATGCATGAGACAGATTGCGGTAAATTTATTGAACCTATACTCTTGGGAATTTAAATTGTTATTATGATACTGGTTTATGATTCTTATGAGGTAGGATGATTATTTAATGAACGAAACTATATGAGTTTCACTTTCGAAGGTATTCTTCTTATAGCAAAATCATTTAACTATATATTTTCGAGTTAACCCCATGCATAATATTGTCCTTTTAGCAAAACCATTTATATATGAATTGCGTGTGGTATGAAGCTTATGTTGTGACAAGTGAAGAATGCCAAGAGAAAGATACCCAGAGCTTCTGGTGTTCCATGATGTATCAAAAGGTGAGAGAATGCATTAGGATAAAAAATGTGAATGGAGAATGTATGCATGAGGTGGATTGCAGTTAAATTTATTAAACCCTTGTTTTTGAAAATTTGAATCTAATTATCTAATATGGGATGAGTGTTTAATGAATAAAACCATTTGGTACAAAAAGAAGATGCCGAGGTATTTTGAGGTTTAGAAGAATGAAGAACTTAAATTTTATTTTCTTTATGATGAAGACACGTAGTTATCTTTTGTAAAATGTAAAGAATTTAAAGAGGTAGTTTCTGTATATATATATATTGGTTAGATGCATTTGCTCATAAGTTTTATTTTGTATAACTTTAAGAATTTAAAATTTTCTCTTTGGATGAATGTAAATCTTATAAGATGTAGATGTATGAATGATAGATACAATAATTTGGAGAATGTTACTTATTAGATGATATTGGGCTGTGATTGCGTGTTGAAAATCAGGTTGAGCCTAAGTATATTTGATATTTGAGTTTGACAGGTATATAGGTAATTTGGGATAGTTCAAAAAATAGAGAAAATTTTGTTAAAATTTTTAAGAAACAAACTTAGAATATTTTTGAGGTTTGGAAAAGAAATTAGTCTTCAATAGGTACTAAGTTCTAGAGTTGAACTTATTAAATTTGAATGATTAAATTGTGGAGACGGGTTCGGGTATGACAGTCACTCTTCTAAGGTGGTTATTCTTGACATGATGCAATGCTTGCCAACATTATAAATAGATTATTTTTTAAAAGAAAATAAGATTTTACGATGATATTGTGCTATCACTAATATCCATCGCAAAAGAATTATAATGTTTTTGCGACGGTGTTTCTTGGTAGCAAAAAATATGCCACCCTAAAAAATTATTAGAATCTTATTTGCGATGGCAATAATATAGTCGTTAAATTTTTTTGCGACGGGGAATTTACAATCGCATAAACGCTATTGTGACTGTCGCGATTGTAGCTAAAAGTTTTTTCAACACTACATTTGAATCGGTAATTGTTTTTTAAGTGACGGTTCACAAGGTTGCTATTGGTTTACTTATTTGCGACGGTAATTTTGCAGTCGCAATAACACATTCAGTAGTATTTTTTGAGACGAGCATGCAACTCTCGCAAATAAATATATTTACCGTCATAAATGTATTGCGTCGGCATTTTCCCTAGCCAACAGTTTTTGCGACCCCATTATTTGTGACCCCTTAAATGCCGTTGCTATACCGTCGCTAATACCTTTTGCGACGGGAAATTGACTATTTGCGACGAGAACAATTGGTCACAAAAGGCTATTTTTCTAGTAGTGTACCTTTGGTACAATTTTGGGAGAATAATTCTGATATTGGAGTTCTAACGGGTCGAAAAATGAAAGAATTCTAATATCGACACCCTGCCGAAGTATCAAGAGACTGACCACCAATATCGAAACTCTGCTTAACCCTGACTTACCTACACTTAGATTGGAGCATTGTTTGAGGATTGGATAATTGATCACATTTCCCCGACTTGAGGATTCACTTGCGATCCAGGCATTCTGCTTGGATCATCGATCTTTCTCTTTCCACTCTCTATTATTTGGAGTGATCAGGTTAATTTCAATTTCAATTTCAATTCTTATGTTTAATTCATTTGTATAGTTGATTTAGTTTACCATTTAATTTGTGAAATTGTACGCATGTGATTAATGTGCACGATTTGTTTAGCATAATTCGATTACTTCTCATTGAAATCAAAGTAATCTTAGCTGTTATTTTTGTTCACATTGCACACTCGCATTTTGGTCACTTTTGAAAATTCATTAAAATAGTGTTAACATATTTGGCAATTGCGATTTATAGTGTTGTTATTATCATAATCAATGCATTTACATTCATATGGCTTAAATTATCAATATTACACATGTATTTTATATTTCTTAGTTAAATGGTTGTTATGTCACTATGTAATAGTCATTGTTTTCAGTTGCCATTGTTTTCAGCTGTATTTTATACTTCTTTTCCTTTTAACAGTATTCTTTTCATTTTCCTTTATTTTACTTTGTTTAAAATTTTCAAAATCTTTTAATCTTAGTTTAATTTTTTTTTAATCTTAGTTACTATTTAGTTAGAGTCTAATGTTTTTTTAAAGCATGCTTTAATTATTTTATTTAAAATCACATTAGTGTAATTTTAAGTGATTTAGTAATATGCATATTTAGTATCATTTTTTTAAAGTATGCTTTGTTTACTTCATTTGAAATCATGTTTAAAATAGCTTAGGTTATTTTAGTTATTTGATGATATTGCTAGCAAATTTATATTTAATTTTGGTATGATTTGAATTTAATGACTTTTAGAGTATATTTGTGCTTTTTATTTGAATCATGCTAATTTAAGTTGTTTGGTGATGTTGCATGCGAGTTTGTTCTATGTATCCTTTAGTTAAAAATTGTATGCCGTAAGATTTAGAAAAAAATTTTGATACTTGTTTTATTTGGCGTTCTATATACATATGTTATGTATTTTTCTTATTTGATTTTGGACGTTCTCTCTTTGTCCCTATTTTCTGTATTTGCATGCATTTGAAGAATTTAATTAAGAACCAATGATGATTAGTAGAGGCCAACCTCATGGTTGGGTAAACGGGGTGCATAACACCTTCTTCGATTCGTACCTTAGTCCTTAAACCCTTATTTTCTCTGGTTAACATTTTAAAGATTAGTTTCCTATTTTTGTTTTTTTGATTTTTTTCAAAAATCAAGAGGCGACTCTATTTTCAACAAAAAGGGTTTTCAAAATTTAGTTTTCAATGTGTTAAAGTATTTTCTAAATATTTCTTGAATTTTTTTATTTTTGACCTCCAAAAATTCTAAATTACGACGCCACAGTATTTCTGGCGACCCTATTGTGGACTGGTTTATAAAATCAAATAAGATGGTTAGACTTCAAAATATCATTGGTTCATAATAAGAATTTTTCATTTGCAGTCTCGCACGCATTTGCATTGTTCTCATCCCCCCACCTGGTCGACCTGATACCCCGATCAGTTTACTTTATCGGGGTTATGCTGGGAAGACAGACAAGCATTACTGGCTGCAAGCTTTCACAGGTGCGGTAAAAGAGTGCTTGCGTACCCTCAATTAGGTGTTACTGAACCAGTAGGATTATTTGTTTCGTTAATTGTATGTTT
>JAOTRH010013661.1:0-22864 GCA_034768845.1 Heliamphora exappendiculata
TTGCGAGGAGAAGAGGATAATTAAATCGGGTTGTCAGTAACCTAATTTATTTATCGGGAATCCATATCTTAAATGTGAGGTGAATTCAGTGCATTTGATAATTGAAAACTCAAGACATAATTTGAGTTAGGGCTGGGAGTTCAGTCAGAACCTTTAGTGAAATAAGTTCTGGTTCGTGCGAGAAAGGATCTTACTCGGAGATAGAGTTAGGGATATTCGATTTTCTCGTACGGTTAGCACGAGTCCTATACTTTCTCGTGATCCCTCACGTAACCCATTATATGCACGGATATTTTCTCATCGATTTCTGTAATTATTTAATTTAATTTGAATGTCGATTTTTTCGCCGGGAACATTCGGGGATTAAATTAAATAATGGAGGACGGTTTTGAAATTTGGCACACCTAGGGATCACTCCTTAGGTGGCCGGCCCTAATTGAGGGGATGGGAGTTGTTTTACAGATATATATCACTTGTCTAATTTCTTGGTATAAGATATATATTGTTGCCATGTATATCTTAAGAAAAAGATATACATGCCTTGCATATCTTAAGTGAATATATATATATATATATAATAGGAGACTCAAAACCCTAATGATCCTCCTCTAGTTGCCGCCCCCCTCTCTTTTCTGCAATTTCATTATTGCTTCTTGGAGAATAAGTGTGAGAAGAAATCAAAGAAGAAAATAACTTCGATCAGCATCGGTGCCCACACACCGTGATCGTCGTAGCGCGTCCGGGATATATGTGAGAAGATTGTCAGGTCGTCTTCAACGTATTCAGGAGTTTTTAAAACTTTTCGACAAGTTTCATAAAGGTATAACAGTATTTAGATTAATACCGTTCTTATTTTTCATGAAAAATGCACGCACCATTTTTTGTGGTCACGGCGTCGGTTCTAAAAAAAATTTCGCATCCCAACACAATGATGAGGCACCGGAACTAGCTCAAGTGCTACGAGAACTGGCCGCCAGCATCAACCGCCCGCACATACATGACCGAGCCTACTTTCTATTAGAATTAGGGAGGCAACGACCCCCGACGTTTCGAGGGAGAGTAGAACCGAGGGAGGCAGAGGAATGGTTGAGAGCAGTCAAGAAGCTATTTAACTCAATGGGAGTTCAGGACAAAACCGACCGAGTGGCCTTAGCTGCCCATCTGCTAGAAGGAGAAGCTGATCATTGGTGGACTCTAATCACCAATACCCAAGAGGTAGCAACTCTGACATGGGACCAATTCGAGAGTCTATTTTTGGAGAAATATTTCCCAACCCCTTTCCGTCAAGGGAAAATTCGAGAATTTTTAGAGCTCAAGCAAGGGACAATGACAGTGAGGCAGTATGTAAACCATTTTGAGGAGTTATGCCGCTTTGCCACGACTATTGTACCAGGCGAAGAATCTAAAGCACGAAAGATTGAATGGGGCTTGGAGCCGTCTATCCGAGCAAGGGTGATTTGCTTGCAACTTCCTACCTACACCCAAGTAGTGTGCGCAGCCCTGCTAGCTGAGACGGATCAAGCTGACTCTAGGAAGATGTGGAACCAGAAGAAAGGAAGTACCAGCTCCGGAGGACCAGTGAGGAGCTACCAGGCGTTTATCCCTAAGAAGCCGTATTACTGAGAGTACCAACAAGGACGACCGAGAGGACCCCCTACGACATCTGTAAGGTGCTTTAAGTGCCGCCAACTGGGACACAGGAGGCATGAGTGACCATGCCTCACATAAAGGAATTTAAACGGTCAACCCCAACAGTGGATGCAACCTCAGACCCAACAGCCTAGGTTCCCGCAACAAGTCCAGGTCGCCAGGCCATCCATTCAGCAGCAAAATGGAAGAGGAAGACCACCGCTCAATAAGAATCAGAGACTATAAGGAAACTTGGGCAATGGACAGAAGGCTGGAAATCTCAAGAACAACAATGGGAATCGACCAAAGGGAGGCCGCATCTTTGCATAACAGGAAGAAGAACTAGAGAACACCTAAGTCATACATGGTATGTTCGTATTATTCAACACCTTGGTGAAAGTACTATTTGATTATTGAGCATCCCATTCTTTTATATCTCTAGATTGTGTGAAGTCCCTACTCTTAGAACCCGAGGCATTAGAACAAACCTAAGTGTCGTCACACCCTTAGAAAATCAAACCCGAGTAGACTCTGTCAGTAAAGCTTGCACGTTACGAATAACTAGTACCCCTATGACTTGCGACCTACGAGTCATGAATTTCAATGGCTATGATGTAATCCTTGGGATAGACTGGCTATCGGGACACCATGCTATCATCGACTGCCAGCAAAGGAAGATATGGGCGCAAGCAGAAGACGGCACCACTATTATAGTCTTTACAGTAGTCCTAGTTGCTCCAATAGATTATTGTGTCCGTAGCTTCATTATCATCTGGCTCTGGCGGAGGCGCCTCTAGTGGATCATAAAAGCAAGTTATGGCTCACTCCTCATCCTCGTCCTCGTCCTCAAGTCCTTCCTCATCGTCTGCTCCAAAGTCTGCCTCGTCCCCTACTACATCAGGTTCCTCGTTTGCTCCTACTTTCTTAACCGCTTCCTTTCCCTGGGCTGGCCACTCGTCTCGAAACATCTATGCCAACGAAAACACGTCAACTAGGTCTTGCTCTTCAGCAGGTTTCTTCCTCCAGGTTTGAGTCCTTTGGTTCTGATGCAGCCCACGGTTCCCCAGCCAGTTCTACGTTGGACGCCATCTTAAAAAAAGAAATATAGGGAAAACCCCAACGTAAAGATTTTAAGTTGTTAAAATCATATGTGGTAAATTAATAGTACAGACATTCTACAGAGTTTTTACGCTATAGAACTCACAATCTCCCATTGGGACATACTTAACCATAAATAAGGAAAATATTCTAATCGATCATTCATAATTACATATGATAATTACTACATCATTGACGGTTCGGAATTTTTTCAAAATACTTAATGATTACAGTCATCCAAAAAACTTAACAAAAGTTACATTATGTCAGTGAAAAACTGAACAAAAAGATCAAAAAGTAAATATCCTACGTCTTCAAGCGTCTCTGTTGTGATCTATTGGCTCCTGCTACTCTCCCACTTCCTTAAAATCCTCTTCTTCAACGAACTCGCCTTCCTCAAATGGTCCTTCTTCTTCACCCATGGCACGAATGCCATGAGTCGAAGCCCATAAGCAAATTCTCTAAATCGTCTAACAAACTCATAACAAAATATCTTACAATACATATCGTATAATACCCAATACAAGTCTTAAAAGTAAAGAGACAGATAATTTATCAATTTCAACAGGACAAGCACATATTAGAACAATTGTGCGAGTGCGTGACGCATATGAATGAAATACAGTTGCCCAACCCGACATACATTTGGAATAATATCAGGAATTCTACGCTAGGAATTACATAGTAAATTTGATGGTACATTGATCACTTAACCTATCCTCGCCTCGTTGCGAAAGGTAAACACTAGCCTTGGCTACATGCCTCAGCCGTTTTACTCAACGGCAACGGCGTGGGGGCGGGCCAACCAGTTTTATCCATCCTTATCCGGTCCAACCGTCCCACATTAAAGACTAGGATGCTTGTTAAGCGTCAACCCAAAGTCTAATTAAAGCTAGTAATGAACCTATGGTGCCTAATTTTCTTTTTTATAATAAATAATCTCCCAATTTAATTTCAATTATGGCAATCAGGGGTGTCCTAGATCCACAACCACAAAAAGAATGATTTCGTATTACCCAACCCAATTTGAACGGTATGAAGGGACTCCAATAACCCAAGATGAAATATGGGAATGCTCATGATGTGTAAGATGCTTCTTGTGTGTAATTGATTATAGCATGACATAAAAACACGGTATGGCACAAGATACAACTTGTTAAAATATCAAGTACAAGCATGCAAAGAATAACCATAATTTATGCGACATAGAATGAGTTCACTTCAAAATTATCATTTTCATACATTAATTACTCAAAAAGTTCATATAAAGTTCATATACTCAAGTTTCACAAAATAACACGCCATCTATACACTTGCAAAATTTTTGTAAATGTTCAATTGCTAGTTTTTAAGTTGCGACAGTGTTTTGAAGTACTTAGACATTGATTTAATTTTTGAAATTTGACCACCATTTAGATAAAAATATCTCCTACAATTTTCATGTTTATCACTGAGGTTAGATCTTAGGGAAAAAAGGTTATTTTGTTTAATTTAGGAAAAACCATTTAGCACTTTACAGAGAAAAGTGCATAATTTAGGCCTCGGTTGGCTATGGTTTGGGGGAATCAAGTCAAGTGCTATGGCTCTAATTTTTGCTAAGGTTTTATCTTAAGGTATCCCCTACAAGTTTCATGTTTTGTGCTTTGGCAAGTTGTTTGAAAAAAGTTTGAGATTTTGGCTAATTTATAAAAAGGGTTCAGTCAATCTAAGAAGGGTCTGCATAATGGGTTTTCAATAGAGAATGCTCAAAACCTTTAGGCTAACATCCGAGGGTATTTTGGGCTGATTTTTGCTCCGTATTTAGTTTAATATGTTAGATACATTTGTCATATTTACCACTTTTGGATTTGGTTTCTAAAATGTTAGGTTTTTAGTCTCACAAATGTGTGACAGAGAAGTCTGTCAATCGCTGAATCTTAACAGTGACATAGGGAAGCATTTTGCCGTATCAAGACTTCATATATTTAGCTCATTTTTGGTGCACCGTAAGCTAACTATGTTCTCTAAAAGTTTTATGTTTTGACTTAAGCTCGGTTTCTACTCTAACTTAGGGTTTGTAGGTCTGTAACTCAGAGTGGTCAAGATCTAACACTCTTTAGTAAAAATAACATATTTGGCGTTCTATCCAACGAAATCACTTCAAACCAATTTGGTATGAAAGGGAATTCAAAAATATAGGTCTGGACACAAAAAGAACTTTAAGATCATTTTTCTACAATTAGTTATGATGTTTTAAAGTTTGTGGCAGAAAGTAGGTAAGCCTAGAAAATCAGGTTACTTTTGGTTTTAATAGCTTAGCTCATGTAGTGTCCATTCTTAATGTATTTTCTTTGCATGTATGGCATAAACTCATATAAACCCAAACTCCAAAACATATTTATGCTATAAAACTCAAAAATATACATATGCAAGCACCTGCAAAGTTTGATCATGCACAAACAGTCTATAAACTACTCCTGCGACACCTTTTTGAGTTATTCTTTGTTTCTTATTTTTAGGGTTGCTTATAGAGATGAATTGAGTGCTATTTCATGAGAGAATATCTGAGGATTTTAGAGAATTTACTTACCTTGTTGGATACTCAAATGTTTGTAGGAGAATAGGACTTTGCTCTAATGCCTCCTCCTTGATCCTTTCCTCCTCCTTCTTTGAAAATACTTAGAAATTTTTGGTGGTCTCTCCCTCTCATCCTCTCAGCCGAAAATATGAAGGAGAGTAGGAGGACTTGTGTGTGTTTTTATACAAAAATTGTAATGAAAGGGTAATTATTACATAAATTTTAAATTTCAAAATTTTCTTGATTTCCATTGGTTGCATGGGGTGGTGGGTGCTATTTAAGAGATATATTTTCAGATTGTGCAGATGCAGTTTCAGCTGAGGTCTATTTGGGAAGACCAAAAGCTGTTTTTGCATTTAATTAGGGTTTTAAAGTGTATTTTGGCATCATTTTTGTGAAAGAAATGTATAAAATATAAATTTTTTATATCTTTTTGGTATCTAAACCTACTAAAAACTATTATATTAATGTATTTATAATTAATTTAGTCTTATCATGATTTATCATAATTTCGATAGCAATTAATTAAATAGGTGTAGACTTTTAAGCAAAAATTAAGCTAGTTTGACAAAATTTAACTTTTTAAATTATTTATTGTTTAAAAACTTTAAATAATTATTTGTTTACTTTTGTTAACCTATATCATTATATTATTATGTATATTACTTGTATAAAAAATATTAGGTCAAAATAATGCTTAATTTATACACATTTTTTTTATTTTTAAGCTTAATAAGGCAAAAAGTAGCTTTTGTGCACATTTTCCTAGGTGGCCAGCCATGCAAGGGCAATTTGGTTATTTTTATTATTATTTTATCTTTTATAAATTAATTGTATATAAATATCTAATTTTGGATGCCCATGTGTCAAATTTTAGATTTTTATGACTTTTTACTATACTAAGGGAAAAATAGTCATTTTACCCAAATTATGAGAATTTTTTATTTTTAATTTTATATTTTATGTTATCTACTTAATTTAAACTATTCTGAGACTTTTTTGAATATTAGGGCTTTGTCTCTGAGTATTTGATCTTTTTAGGGTTCTTAGGTCAAATTAGGGTTTATGGGTTAATTAGGGTTTCTTCTACTCATATAGCAACCTAAGTTCTCATAGTTTATCCATCGCTAATACTAGAATTTGGGCTAGATCACTCCATGAGTAGCTACAGTCCGGGCTGTTACAACTAGGATCCGGGCCAGGTTGTTACAATCTAGGTGCCTACTACTAGAGTGCGGACTGGGGTGTTACACTCATCATGGCCACATGCCTTGGCCGTTTTACGTAATAGCAACGGCGTGAAAATTGGCTTTTATCCAATTTTATCCATCCTCATTCTAGGCCAACCAATTCTACCTTAAGGACTAAGATACCTATTAGGTGTCAACCCAAAGTCTACTTAAAACTAGTGACGAATCCATGGTGCCTAATCCCCCTTTTTAAAATAAATAATCTCCCATTTTATTTTCAAATCTAGCAACCAAGGACGTCCTAGATCCACAACCACAAAAAGAATAATTTCATATCACCCAACCCAATTTGAACGGTACGAAGGAACTCCGATAACCCAAGATAAAATATGAGAATACTCATGATGTGTAATATGCTTTTCGTGTGCAATTGATTATAGCATGGCATATAAACACGGTATGGCACGAGGTACAACTTTCTCTAGTATCAAGTACAAGCATGCGAAGCATAACCGTAATTTATACGACATAGAGTCGAACTATCGACAATAGTTCACTTCATTAAAATTATCATTTTCATACACTAATTACTCACAAAGTTCATATAAAATCTATATACTCAAGTTTCACAAAATAACACACCATTCGTACACTTAGCAAATTTTATGTAAATATTCAATTGCTTGTTTTTAAGTTACAACTGTGTTTTGAAGTACTTAAATATTGATTTAATTTCTAAAATTTCAACTTTCATGTTTGTCACTAAGGTTAGATCCTAGGGAAAAGGGGTCATTTGATTTAATTTAGGAAAAATCACTCAGCACTTTACAAATAAAAGTGCAGAATTTAGGCCTCTGTTTGCCACGGTTTTGGGGAATCCATTCAAGGGATATGGTTTTGATGTTTACTGAGATTTTAATATAAGGTGTTCCCTACAAATTTCATGTTTTGTGCTAAGGCAAGTTGTTTGGAAAACATTTGATATTTTGGCTAATTAATAAAGAGAGTTCAGTTAGTGTAAAAAGGGTATACAGAGTGGATTTTTAACAGCAAATTCTCAAAACCTTTGGGGTATCATCCGAGTGTATTTTTGGCTGATTTTTTCTCACTGTTTAGCTTAATACGTTGGCTACATTTTTCATCTTTACCACTTTTGGATTTGGCATTTAAAAACTTAGGTTTTTAGTCTCACAAAAAGATGTGACAGAGAGTTCTGTCAGTCACTGAAGCACAATAGTGATTTTAGAAAGCGTTTTGACCTATCAAGAATTCAGATTGTTGACTCATTTTTGGTGGAAAGTAAGATAAATATGTCCTCTACAATTTTTATGTTTTGACTCAAGCTCGGTTCTCACTCTAACTTAGAGTTTTTAGGTCTGCAGCACTGAGTAGTCAAAATCTAACACTCTTTGAAAAAATTGGTATATCTAGAGTTCTACCCAACGATATCATTTCAAACCAATTTTTTATGGAGGAGAACTCTAACAGCTAGGTCTGAAAATAAAAATCACTTTAAGATCATTTTTCTACTATTTGTTGTGATGTTTTAAAATTTGTGACAGAAAGTAGGTAAGCCCAAAAAATCAGGTTACTTAGGGTTTTAATAGCTTAGCTCATGCGGTGTCAATTTTTTATGTGTTTTCTTTGCATGCATATTATAAGCTCATATAAATCAAAACTCCGAAACATATTTAAGCCGTAAAAGTCAAAAATATACACATGCAAGAACATGCAAGGCGTGTCCATACACAAACAGTCCCTAAACTACTCCTACGACGCCTTTTTGAGTTACTCTTTGTTTCTTTTTATTAGGGTTGATTATAGAGATGAATTGAGGGTTATTTTATGAGAGAATATCATAATATTTTAGGAGATTTACTTACCTATTTTGATGCTTAAAAGGTTGAGGAAGAATGGGACTTAGCTTTGTAGCTTACTCTTAATCCTTTCCTCTTTCTTCTTTCTTCCTTCTCTCTTCTTCTCTCGTTATTCTTTGAAAATACTTAGAAGTTTTTGGTCTCTCACTCTCTCACCCTCTCAGCTGAACCATATGATGGAGAATGGGGAGGGTTTATGTCTTATTTTATAGAGAAAAGATTAATAAAAATAATTATGACATTTTATGCAATTTTTGAATTTTTAAATTTTCCCATTGGTTGCATGGGAGGTGGAAGTTATTTAAGAGAGATATATTTCAGATTTTTGCAGGTGGGGTTCGGCTATGGAGGGTTTTGGCGCAGACCAAAATTGTTTTTGTATTAAATTAAGGTTTAATTTGAGTTTTGGTACCATTTTGTGAAAGAAAATATATAAAATATTAATTTTATGTTATTTTTGCTACCTAAACCTACTAAAATCTATTATATTAATGTAATTTATAATTAATTTAGTCTTTTCATTATTTATCATAATTTTGATAGCAATTAATTAAATAAGTGTAGGCTTTAAACTAAATTAAGCTAGTTTAACTAAAATTAGCTTTTTAATTTATTTATTGTGTAGAGATTTTAAATAATTATTTTTTTATTTTTGTTGACCTATATCATTATATTATTATGTATATGACTTGTATAAAAAGTATTAGATCAAAATAATGTTTAATTTATATACTTTTTTTCATTTTTAAGCTTAAAAATACAAAAAGTAACTTTTTGAGCACATATCCCTACGTGGCCGGCCATGCAAGGGCAATTTGGTCATTTTTGTTGTTATTTTGTCTTTTATTAATTAATTGTATGTAAATATCTAATTTTGAATATTTAAGTTTTGAATTTTTAGGACTTTTTACTATACTAAGGGCAAAATGGTCATTTTACCCTTATTATGAGAATTTTTAATTTTTAATTTTATATTTTATGTTATTTACTTAATTTAAGTTGTCTTGAGACTTTTTTGAGTATTAGGACTTTGCCTCTAAGTATTTGGTCTTTTTTTTACAATTTTCAGGTCAAATTAAGGTTTCGGGTTGAACTAGGGTTTCTCTCGTTCATGCAGCGACTTTAGCTCTCATTGTGTACCCACCGCTAATACTAGGGTTTTGTAACACCCCGCTCAATGGGAAGGCACGAAACTTGTACAAAGGGATGTGACCCCGCCGTAGGTCGGCGACCAAAAAGAAATGTAAGGGATAAAGATATTAAGAAACAAAACAAGAAACTTCTAAGCAACCATAACACCTTAATGTCAAAGAGGTATACATGAGTCGTTAGGGATTCGCCATCCCAAGGACATACATTACTTCTAAAATATTAAAAACCTCCAGAGTCTTATACATGAAGCTCTGCCAAAACAAAAAAAAAACTAAACAGAAGAAAACTGAACCAAACTACTCGACGACGCCTGTGGTGGACCAACTCCTAGCCATTCCTAGTATCTACAACCACGGAGGTTACAGGAGAGCGCATTTAGTATTATCATGAACAGAAAAGATAGTTACTTAGTAAAGGACAACTAAAAAATCTTTCTAAAAATAGTTCATCACATTTTTCACGAAAATATATATACTGATGCATTTGCTTGAACATAAAAATATCACAGATTATACAGAACCTTCTTAGTATTGCAAATAGAAATATGATCCTAACTCAACCGCCACAAATTTAAAATGCATGACCGCTTTCTCAAATTTAGACTCAAACCCCAGCAGTGTCCAAGTAGTCATCAACCTCACGATTGGAAGTTCCGACGGTACCGTAACCTTAATTCTCAATGCACGGATAGCAACGTGATGGAATGAGGGCCACTCTCCACCAAGCACGAGTGGTATGTGCTATCCATGACTTAGCCCGCAACGCCTTTAAAGTAAAAACTCCCGCTCAATGTGAAACCTCCCCTATAGAATAATGAAAAACTCATAGTTGGGCAACCTCCCTCATAAAGGGATATAAAAGGGCCAGAAACCCTTGTAACTTGGCACTTTAGAACAATCACAAAACATTAATCATACTTTTATTGTAACATCATGCTAGCTCAGAATATCATGATTAGCACACTTGAATTAAAAACATTATGACTTCGAAAACAACAGGTTCATGCGAATGTCAAACATGTCATAAATCAAAACACGCACTTCAAAGTATTTTCATGCATTATTTACATAAATTCAAGTTCAAGATAATGGCTAAGCACTCTCACCTTATCTTATATGCATACGAACCGAGCCTTTGTCAACGAGCTAGCTTGCTCCTTGGGTAACAAAACTTTTATGCCTAGCAAGCAAAACTTAACCGTCAACACGGAGATCTACCCCTCTTAGAACGTGAAGTACTAAAGTGATTATGACCATTGAATGTTTTCTTGAGTTTTTAGGAACCATTGTTACTTTTTTTTATGGTTTAAGGGGTACTACGCACTTGTTCAATCCTTCACTTATTTAAGGATTTAACTTAACCATTTATTACTCTCTCCCAATCATTAAATTTTAAAGTACTGTAGCATCTTGAGGTACTTAGACTTGGAATTGGATTATGATTTTTGGTGATGATTTAGATTAAAATATTTTTTACAAATTTTATGTTCAACACCAAATCCAAAACCTAAGGAAAAAGGGTGAAAAACATGACGGAAACAAAAATGGTTCAGCACTTGCTCATAGAATTGGTCAGAAAAGTGTCTCTGTTGGTCCCGGTTTAGGGGTATCATATCAAGTCCAAATGAACCCAATTTTTAATATGTTCTAATTCAACAAGTTCCTTACAAGTTTCATGTTTAGATATAAGGATAGTAGTTTGGAACAAGTTAGACTTTTTGGCCATTTTAGAAAATAGGGTCTGTCAGCTGCCAAAACTTAGCAGAGCCGATTTTGGACAGAGGGTTTGAAATGGTTGTGGGGAATCATCCTGAGGCTTTAAGGTCTGGTTTTTAAGTAGAAAATACTTCAATATGTTATCTACAAAGTTTATGTGAACCACTTTTGGAATAGATTATTAAAAATAGGAGTTTTGGGCTACACAAAAATATGTGATAGAAGTGTCCCTTTAGGGCTAAAACACAACAAAGAGTTTCAAAGGCATTTCGACCTATCCAAACTCATTATGTTGTGCTCCCTTTTGGTGGGTAGCTAGATGCACATGTTTTCTACAACTTTTATGTTTTGACCAAAACTCGGATCTCATTTTAAACTATGGTTGTTAGGTCTACATTGTTGACTGGTCTGAAACCGACACACTTTGATAGAATTGCAATATCTTGAGTTTTACTCTTTCAAATGAGTTCAAACCAATTTTGGGTGAAAGATACCACAAACACCTAGGTTTTGATATAATGAACACACTTATATCATTTTTCTACATTCAGTTATGATATTTCAAAGATCATGGTAGAAAGCTCAAAACTCCCAAAACTCAGGCCTATTTTGATTCTAGCATCTTAGTGTCAAGTGTGTAAGTTTTTTACCCATTTTCTTTGTATACATGCATTGTACTTCAATATATCAATATTTCAGAAGTTATAGAAGTCATGGAATCCATGGGGAAACCCACACCAACTCACAACTTCAACATTCAAACCGAACAGTCCCAAAAAATCCAACCATGACGCCTTTATTTTTGAGTTTTGATTCTTGATCTTAGATTTGTGTTTGAGGATGGGGGGAGAGATGTTTGATTTATGTAAGATTAGAAGTATTAGAGTCTCTCTTACCTTATTGAGGGTTACTTCTTGATGATGAAAACCATGGACTTAGCTTTTAAAGCTTCCATCTTCAAGCTTCTTTCTTCTTCTTTTCTTTCTTTTCTCAACTCTCGCAAACCCTTCAAGAAAAGTTTAAATGTGGCTTTTCTCCCCCTTTGGCCAAAAATAATGTAAGGGGAAAGAGGGTGTTTGCCTTGTATATATATGCAAGGCTTTAGGGAACATAGAATTAAATTTTTGTCCTTATTTTCTTTCAATTTTTTTGGATAATTAAATGTAACATAAAGAAAAGAAAATTGTACAAGATTCCAAGGGGCATACCCCAAGAAGATACAAACTTACCAAACAAAACAAAAGAAACTAAACAACATGAACCATATGGCCCCCGCTCGGAAGTGGGGGAGACGAGCTAAAAAGGCAAAAACCACACACAAACCTCACGAAAGGAAAGGACACAAGAGAACTACCAGCCTACAGGGCCAAGAGACCATTTTTTCTTTTTCTTACTGCTAGACTACTTAGCCTGCTTACTTCTTGCCTTTTGACTAGAGGGAGAAAGATGGGCTTCATGCTCCCCGTCAATCGGGGTCCACAAAACCATAGCCTCACTATTATCCTCATCCAAAAGATTGAAAGAGTTAGAGATAGCTACATGTGCCCCTAGCTCCCTTTCGCCCACATCGGCTGATGGTTTTAAAACCACAGAAGGAGCATCATCTTGAGGCCCCTCAGCCACAAAAACCGACAGGTCCAATGCTTGCTTAGTTCTAACTCTCTCTACTGGGATCGAAGGTTTAGAGTTCCCAATAACAAGATTATATCCCAACTTAAATCCTCTTTCCATGGCCTTCATTCTTATCAACATCTGCCTTATGATCCTCAGATTGATCATAGAATGGAATCTGCACATTAAGTTTACACTTACTAGTTTCATGACCAAAAACGCGACAATTCGAACATATACTAGGAAGACCTTGAAATTCCACACGAATAGTAGCAAATTCACCTACACATCTAATAATGATCTCATGCTTCAAAGGAGTAGTTGCATCGATCTCGACACATACTCGAGCATAAAAAATGCAATCCTTAGATTCAGTAACCCGATCCAAGAACAAAGGCACACCCAAAATACTAGTAATTCTGCTTAAGCACTATGCATTCCAAAACTCTAGAGGCAAATCATGGAGTTTGACCCACACCGGGATCTTAGCCATGGCCTCCTTAGATAAACATAGACAACGTCTCCATCGTTTAAGAATAAGGAGTTTACCCGAGAAATGCTAAGGACCCTTTTCTAACACACTTTCTATAGCCTCCCTACTCTGAAATTTAAAAAAGTAAAAACCTTTATCATTCCCATAGATATCAGTTAACCCGAATTGAGTCCATAAGGTCTTGGCTGTTACCCTCACCAATGCAAAGGCCAGGTTTACATCCAAAACATAACCTACTAGGCATGCTTCCCACTCCTTATCATCAATAAATTCACAACCAATATCAACATGAGCTTCATGCTCTGGACTCCTTACTTCAATGTACTCAAGGCTGGAGCTAGAAGAACTACAATTTGTTAACAGTGATGCCCAATTTTTAGCCTGAGGCAGGCTAGGCCTTTTATCAAGCACAGCATGAGCAGAATTATACATTTCTCCTGCATGTTCAAAACCGACTCCACTTCCCAAACGACCTCCGCCATATTGGGTGCCCCAGCCACGAAAGCCTCCACGGTTCCCTACTATGGCACGAGGTGCAACAACACCAAAACAAGATTCAAGAAAGTCCAAACTAGGGTGTGGAGCAGAGTCACCTTGCGTTGTGTGTTCGCCATGGAAATGACCCAATTTAGCTTCAATGTTAGCTATACGTCCCGTGCTGAGAGGGCTAAGACCTCTCCGTGCTCGATTCAATGCCTCAATAAAAACTCATTCAAAACAGGAGTTGGCCACAACTGGAATAGGGCTTGATGAAGCTTCAGCCCTGTCGCCATACAATGTACCATTGGGTGCCTGAGGCTGCGCCACAGCGGAAACCCTGACATGCTCTGTTACCTGATCCCTTGATAAAACCCCACTAGGTGGGGATTGAGGAGCAATCCTAGACCGTGATTCTTGACCGGGAGAAGAACCCCCTAAACTAGAGATACCTATCGCACCATCGCGAAGAGTTTTCGGTAATCGTGCTTGAGGTTGCTGCTCCACACAGGAGAGAGACGTCTTTAGCGGACCCTTACTGGGCATTGAAACCCTATTTGGATCCTGCTCCGTGTACTTGTTAATCTTCATCGACAGCGTTTGAGAATGACCCTAGCACGAAAGATATTTTTGCACCGTCAGTCGCACCATAATTCGCACACACTTCTCCGCTCAATCTCTACGCTGCTGCTTACTTCGTTTTATTAGCATATCCATGGACCTACTTCCTTCCATTTCACATGGGCTAATTAATGTAGTTCAAGCTTTGAGGGGACAAAATCAGATTTGGAAAAGCTAAATACAGCTAGGGTCAGTTTGGGGGGACAAAAATCTAATCTCCCATCAATCAAGGGATTTTGCATTGGTTTGCGTGTCCTTGTGTAAGAAAATACTTTAAAAGTTAATATGATGTATTTTTTTGGTATTTTTTTCCTCTAAAACCTATTATATTAGTATATTTATGAGAAATATAGTATTCCCATATATTATCATAGTTTTCATAGCAATTGATTAAATAAATGTAGTCTTTTAAGTCAAATTAAGTTATTTTGGCAATATCTGATTTTTTGACTTATTTTGTTGTGTATGAACTTCAATGGTGATTTGTTCACTTTTGTTGACCTATAATACTCTATTATTATGTATATTATTCGTTCAACAAGTATTGAATCATTATAATGCTTAACTTAATACCTTTTTCATCATTTAAAGCTAAAAAGAAAGCAAAAAGTCACCTTTTGACACTCTTCCCAAGGTGGTAGGCCACTAAGGGGTATTTTTGTTATTTTTGATATTATTTTATCCCTTACTACTTAATTGTACTTAAATCCTTGATTTAGGGTATTTATGTGTCAAAATTTGAGTTTTTAAAACTTTTCGAGCTTTAGTTTTGTCTTAAACATCTTGGTCTTATAACCTTGAGTTCGTAACCTCAATATTAGGACTTTAATATATGCTTGTGTGGTTCCCCCTCTATCCCGGGTCTCAGGCTCGAAAAGGTTAAACGGTCGGGCCAGTTCTTCTTACGGAACTTAGGTTCAAGACATCGTTTCTTTTGAAATGTTATTTCTTTTCTATTCGTATCTTGAGTTCGGGTTATTACAATCTACCATCTTTTAAGAAATTTTATCCTCAAAATTTACATACTTTACTCGAAGAGACGTGAATAATTTTCATGATAAGTCTTTAAAGCCAAAGCCACAGTTCAAACTAATAGTTTCTAACTCACGACTCTATATAACAATTCAAAATGCCATTAAAGACTAACACTTACCCTTAAAAGGAACTATAACTCAATGCCTTTGAAGACCAACCCTCACCTTTACTGGGCTTCGCATAAAACCTTTCTAGGACTTACAAACACACCTTTACCGGGTAAAACTCTTTTGGAATAATCGTACCCTTCCACAGTGGTATCTTTAAGAACACACAATCTCCCACTATAAATTCCAGGTCGCATGCCTGATTATCTGCACAACTCTTTTGTATGTCTTGCGATTGCTTCAATCTCTCTCAAATTAACTTAATCTTATAAGTGGTAGTTTGAACTATCTCGGGTCCAAACAACTTCCTCTCTCTGACTTCTTTCCAACAAATTAGGTTTCAACATTTTCTACCGTATAACGCTTCATAAGGGGCAATCCCTATGTTGACTGAAAACTATTGTTATATGCGAACTCGATCAACAATAAATGTTCCTCCCAGTTTCTAGAAAAGTCTAGAATGCATGCTTTAAGCATATCTTCTAAGGTCTGAATTGTTCTCTCCGATTGACCGTCAATCTATAGATGGAAAGCCATGCTAAACTTTAAAGTAGTCCCCAATGCTTCTTGTAAGCTTAACCAAAAACAGGACGTAAAAAGTGGGTTTCTGTCCAATATTATAGAAACTGGTACTTCCTGTAGCTTAATGATCTCATCGATATGAAGCCGTGCAAACCGATCCGCAGAATACGTCATCTTTATTGGTAGGTAGTGAGCTGACTTCGTTAATCTATCCACAATTATTCAAATAGCATCACTCTCCTTGGGTGTTCGAGAGAGTCAAGTTACAAATCCATGGTATTATGTTCCCACCTCCACTCGGGTTCTGGTAACGGTTGTAATAATCCTGTCGGCTTTTGGTGTTCAATCTTAACTTGCTGGCATACTAAACATCTTGTTATGAAATTCTCTATTCTTCTTCATCCCATTTCACCAATATATATCCTTTAAGTCTCTATACAACTTCGTACTTCCAAGGTGCATAGTGTATGTTGAGTCATGCGCTTTGTCTAAGACTTGCCTCCTCAACTCCTCATTATTGGGCACATACTATCTATGACCAAACCACAACACGTCATTTCAAATTTTAAATTCTTTCTTCCCTTTAGCCGCTGTTTTCGCCCTTATCTTGATCACTTGATTGTATGCCATGACCCATTTTCATATATAGCGTTCGTAACCGGCCAATGAGTCAAAATCCACCCGAGGCCTCTTTCTTGATCTTCATTTAGAACTTTTTCTCATTCATGAATAACAAAAAAATTTAGAAACTAATCGTTTTATAAAAAGAAACATTTCATTTACATCTCCCAGGTCTCGTTTCAAAAATCTCCAAAGCTTGCTAGTCGTGCATGTGAATGATTTCAGACAAGATGTAGCATATTTCAGCATAACTTTCTTTTATGCAAAACTTGACATGTTAAAGAACACATCCATTAGCAAAACTAGTGTGAGATCATAGATATCTAAATTACTAACAATTTTACTATTTGGGAATGAGTTCTAACAGTCGACCAGCACATAGTAGCGAGCGACCCTACGATAACATATATTGGACATGATCATTCTTTAGCCATCTAGCCATGGCTTCACCCTTATTACATCACCTCACTGGTACGTTTAACGTCTGCCAGCGGCCAGAACACCCTTCTAACAAACATTCACATAATTCCGTCAATTCCATAATCAATTCATCAATTCTAATATTTTATACCGAGTATCAATAAAAAATAAAAATTAATTCAGATATCAGATGACTCACTTAGATGTAGCAGAGCTAATTACTTAATTTGCTTGACTGTGCAATTCCTAATCTACATGCAACATACAAATGGAGCTTTTCTTACTATTTTGTATTTCTATGATTTTATTTATTTAGGTTTTATTTAATATATTTATTTAAGATTTATTTTTATTTATTTCTTTCAACTTTTGTTTAGTTTTAATAGATAAACTTATAAGAATATATTTTTATTTTCTTAAAATTTCTTTTATAAACTCTATAAACCTTATTATTTTATTAAAAAGTGTATTGTGATTAAATAATTACCTTTTATTTTTAAATCCAATTTAAATAAAATATTAAGATTATTTTTCTTACTTAAAATATTTAACTTTATAATTTAATCTTCTTATGTTATACTATTCATCAAAGAATAATTACTAAATTATAATATTGTAATAAAATTTTATTCCAACTTCATTTATAATAATACAAATTTTCATATTAAATTTTTATACAAAATCATATTATCTTATTTAAACTAATTATTAAACTATTATTATTATTTTTATTACTAAAATCATATTTTATACACAAATCTACCATTCAAAAACTGTTTCTTCTCTTCTTCCTTTCTCTTTCTTTTTTTTTTTTTATAAAGAATAATTTTACATTTTAAATTCACCGAAGTAATTTATACGTGATTGAAATCGTTTATTAGCGGAGTTAGATTGTCAATAGGATAATGAACTCGTTTATTAGCGGAGTTAGATTGTCAATAGGATAATGAACGTTGCTGATAACATGTATGCATATAACAAAACTAACAATAAATAAATAAATATTGTGGTTATTGTTTATTCGGGTTCAGGTTCACCAAAAAGGGATTTCTAAGATCAAAATCGTTCACTAGCGGCGTTAAGCCATCGGAAAGGTTGTGAACGTTGTTGATCAGAAAATAATGTCGTATACAGGGATGATCATGTGCACACAGATTATGAAAATAAAGGCTCATTCATGGTAGTCACTGTTATGAATAATTGCAGCGCTTCGAATTGCTCCAGGGTGGTCGCCGGTGGTCCTGGAGGTTATAGGTTGTGGCGCCGGTGATGATTATGGTGGCCAGTGGTGATTGTGATGGAGAAAACAAGAGAAACGGGAGATATATATATATATTACCGAGAGTGAGAGAGACAAAACCGGTGGCCGGAGTTGGAAACGGCGGAGAGGGTCGGAGTCGGCGGTGTCAGGCGACGGTGGTGGTGGGCGCCGGCGGCGTCGGCGGCGTGTGGCGCGGTGGTGGCGACGGGTTTGCACGGTCACTGTGTGAGTGTGTAATATATATGTATATGTGTTATGTATATATAAGTGTTATGTATATAATATGGGTTTATATATATATAGGTCTTAGGCAACAGATTTATATTACGGTGCAAGTTGAGTCATCCTCCATGCTAAATTTATTCTTAACACGTGGTGACACATGTTAAGTTTTGATTTTTTTTAAATTTTTGCATCAATTTAAAATTTTTAATATAAAATTTTATATTCACAAAAAATCACAAAATTTAATATAAACTTTTAATATTAATTCGGGAATTTTTGCGTCCTTAGAATTTTAATAATATGTTCTTAAATATAAGTTTTTAATTTTTTACGTGTATTGAATTTTTACGAATTTTATTATAATTTTTTGATTAAATTTTTATTTATAAAGTTTTATCAAGAATTAAATTTTAAGAGTATAGGTTAATTATTTTTATTTTTCTTCCGTAATTTAAATACTAGATTTCACATTCTCACTCCTTAAAAAGTTTGGTCCTCCAAACTTAACGCAAGTCGAGTTGAGAAAAACGTACCTTATTCAAAAAATTCGAGTTACCTAGTTTTCGTATCATCTTCTTTTTCTCACGTTACTTCTCCCTCTGAGTATTTTCTCACTAGACCTTAATGAGAGGTATAACTTTATTACGTAGTTTCCTTTCTTGGCGAGCCAATACGCGTACCAGCCGTTCTTCATAGCTTAGGTTTTGATTGATGCTTATTGGTGATTGAATTAAGATGTGGGAAGGATCAGCAATATATTTTCTTGACATGGAGACGTGAAAAACATTGTGAATCTGCACTAACTCCGATGGTAAAGCTAATCGATATGCTACTGGCCTTACTTTCTCAAGAATTTCAAACGGACCAATATCACGAGAATTTAACTTGTCTTTCCGTCCGAATCGAAACACACTTTTCGTTGGGGATATCTTCAAAAATACTTTGTCACCTTCTTAAAACTGCAACTCTCGTCGATTATTGTCGACGTAACTCTTTTAATGATTCTGCGCAACCTTCAGGCGTTCTCGTACTAAACGAACTTTCTTGGTTGTTTCTTGAACAAGTTCTGGCCCGGTAAGACATTCTTCTTCTGTCTCTGTCCAGCATGTAGGAGTTTTACATCTACGCCCATAGAATGCTTCAAAAAGAGCCATCCCTATACTGGCTTGAAAATTATTATTGTATGTAAATTCAACAAGAGGTAAATATTCATCTCAGCCACCTTGAAAATCCATACTACAGGCTCGTAACATATCTTCTAGCATCTGAATGGTTCGTTCTAACTGCCTATTGATCTGCGGATGAAAAGCTGTACTAAGGTGTACGTTAGTTCCCATTGCCTTCTGAAAACTATTCCAAAAACGTGACACGAATCTTGAATCATGATCAGAAACAATAGACATTGAAACTCCATGTAAACGCACTATCTCTCGTACGTACAACTTAGCTAACTGATCAACCGTGTGCATAGTCCTAACAGGTAGAAAATGTGCAATTTTGGTAAGTCTATCAGCAATAACCCAAATAGAGTTATGATTTTCAGACGTTCGAGGCAGACCAATTATGAAATCCATTGTGATATGCTCCCATTTCCATTCTGGAATTGATAAAGGTTATAGAAGACCAGCAGGTTTTCGTCGTTCCACCTTAATTTGTTGACATCGCAAGCATTTGCTGACGTAGTCTGTTACTTCTCTCTTCATTTTCATCCACCAGTATGCTTTACGTAAATCTTGGTACATCTTCATTAAACCCGGGTGCATCGCAAATCTCGATTTGTGATTTCCATCTAGAATTCGCAGCTTGGTGTCGAATATGTCGAGAATGCACACTCGATTCTAAAATTTCAGCACACCATCGGAGATCTGAAAATCTGAGTCTGGGGGTACCCTAACTTGTTCATATATTTTCTTTAATTTAGGATCCTTTTGTTGTCGACGCTTCACTTCTTCTAAAATTGTCGATTGGATAATAATTGCCGTACATAATGATGTACCGTCTCCCTTGATTATATTCAGATCTGACTACTCCGCGCGTTCTAGTGACAAAAGATGTTAAGTCATTAAAATGTTCAAAGTTCCAATTGCCTTCTAACTTAGCGCGTTTTCCACAATGTTTGCTTTTTCTAGATGGTACTGAATATTAATATCATAATCTTTCATCAATTCTAACTTAGTGCGCTGCCTCAGGTTCAGTTCTTTTTTAGAAAAGATGTATTTCAAACTCTTGTGGTCCGTATAGACATCACAAGGAACTCCATAAAGGTAATGATGCCAAATCTTAAGCGCAAAAATAACTATTGCTAACTCCAAGTCATGTGTTTGGTAGTTTTTCTCGTGACATTTTAGTTGTCGAGAGGCGTAAGCTATGACTCTACCATTCGGCATAAGCACACATCCTAGTCCTTGTCGTGACGCATCACTATAAATTGAAAATTCTTATGTACTTTCTGGTAGGGCAAGAATATGAGCTTTTGTCAATCTTCTTTTCAATTCTCAAAAACTTTCTTCTCGTCTTTCATTCCATACAAAAGGTTCTCCTTTCCTAGTTAGCTCTGTTAAAGGTACGGTAATCCTTGAAAAATCTTGTACAAATTTACGACAATATCCAGCTAATCTAATGAAACTTCTTACGTCCATTACTGTCGCAGGTATTAGCTAATCTATAATTGCGGAGATCTTCTGGGGGTCAACAGAATTACCTTCACTTCGGACCACATGTCCTAAAAATATTACTTTTTTTAGCCAAAACTCGCATTTTTTCAATTTGGCATATAACTTGTGGTCTTTTAATGTCTGCAACACCTTTCGTAAATGATTCGTATGATCTTCTTTGCTTTTAGAATAGACCAGAATATCATCAATGAACACAATCACAAATTCATCTAAAAATTATTTGAAAACCCGATTCATTAGATCTATAAAAGCAGCAGGTGCATTCGTCACTCCGAAAGTCATAACCAAATATTCATAATGTCCATAACGCGTCCTAAATGATGTCTTCTCGATATCTTCTTTCTTTACCTTTAACTAATGACAGCCGGACTGAAGATCAATTTTAGAGAAAACACTCGTCCCTTGCAATTGATCAAATATGTCATCGATTCATGGTAAGGAATACCTATTCTTAATAGTAACTTTGTTTAACTCCCGATAATCAATACAAAACCTCATAGTTCCATGTTTCTTTTTCACGAACAGCACCAGAGCTTCCCACGGAGACATACTAGGTCAAATGAAACATTTGTCTAGCAACTTTTGCAATTGTGCCTTCAATTCTTTTAATTCTGTTGGGGTCATACAATACGGTGTCTTGGAAATGGGTTGAATTCCAGAAATAATATTGATAGAAAATTCTATTTCTCGATCTACAGACATACTAGGTAAGTTTTCAAGAAAAACTTCAGAGAGTCTCGTAGATCACTAGAATTTCAGACAAACAATTACTATGAAGATGTTATCTAAGGTCCCGTACTCTACAAAAGGTTATATTTCGTGGTTTAGAGGTGTACTGGATAAATCTTTTAGGAACATCCACATAACTCTATATTTTTCATGAAGTTCTAAAGTTCAATGATAATCATTACTCTCCGTTCTATTAGAAACGATCGAAGTGAAACAAAGATAAATTTTGGTTTGAACATGAGATACGAGAAGAATTTTCATGATCGAGCCAACTTATCAAATTCGTATGTCAAGAAAAGACGAAAAAGAATGGGTAGTCCACTAGATAGTTATCCTGAAATTATGTCGGCCACATGTACTTCAGTTCAAGCATCCAGTCTACTCACATGGTCAGGATTTCAAGTATATAATAAGATTGATCAAATTCACTCTTCACAACAAACTAGATCAACAAAAGCTTACAAGAATACCAAGGATGAAATCAAGAAGGACTATTGTTATTTTAAAATGAGTCGAAATGGATTATTATAGATTTGCATGACTTAGAAGAAAAGAAGTACCTCAAAAGATTAAAGGACACGGTTATTCTTTTGAGTAAAATTCAATGTTATAGATTAACCAAATAATTGTAATTCTTAATATTATATAAGGCAGAGCAATAAAACAAAACGTTAAAATCAAACAACTCTGATCTACCCTTACCGAGTTCCTTTATTGATGGTTCTGTAATAACATTCCAATTATTAGTGTTAGGAAACAGGCAACCCAAGAGGGGGGGGGGAGAATTGGGTTCTTTGCTAGCTATGGATAATTAAAAATAACTTTTCAGAAAACCTCTTAATTTCTCAC
>JAOTRH010013672.1:7728-22864 GCA_034768845.1 Heliamphora exappendiculata
CATCACATGGTTTTACAACTCCGATTTCATTTATTGAGTTAATTAAGTACCAAGGCCGAATAGCGCCTATAGACGCAAGCGTATTTATTACTATCAGACTACACGAGACCCAATGAATAAATACCCATTCTATAGCTTGACATAAAGAGTACACATTTTTTGTTTCTCTTGAAAACATCGATGGATGGGCTGCCTAAGAGCACGCTTTTATGGGAATTAACTCGAAAGAAGGGCCTACCTTACATTGCACAAGTTTTTGATCTTTCACTCAAAAGCTAGTCGAGCCTAAACTTAATTATTCATTCCATTCACACGGTATCTTAATTAAGCCATTCACATTAAAACCAACGAGACTCTAACCGCCGGCCTGATTAATCTCGTCAAACCTAATACCATTAAGGTTTCAATTATCGACAATTCAAATATCTTTATCATGCATATATTTGAATTAACATAACAAAATACAATCAAATCTCATATCTCATGCTTTTACACATATACAACACTTCATGGAATTTGTTCAAAATTCTCAACACAACATTACACAGTTTTCACCAATCCCCAAGATTCATGAAATTAATTTATCAGTGGACTAATACAAGTCTCAAGTTATCAAAAACTCAACCAAATTTATTATTCGAGTCCAACAACTCAAAAAACCTCAAATCTAGCTCCATGGTTTTGAGGAAAACAAAACCATAAATTCTCAAAACTCAAGTTAAAGGTTCTTCCATAGTAATACCAAGATTAAACTACCACAAATCATTCAAAACCACGAGATTTAACATGCTTCAATCCTAAACCATAACTATGGTTTCAAAACATAGTTTTTTTTTTCATATTTTAATATATAAACTCAGAATATACAACACATCTAACAAATTTTCATAGATAGTCATAGATTCTACCTTTTGGATGATTTAACCACGTGAATCAAGCCTCTAGCAAGCTCCACCTAAAGAAAACCCTAACCGATTGGTAGAAAAGGAGTCTTGACACCTTGAGTGATCCTCCAATGCTTGAGAATGAGGGAGAGAGCAAGGAATGATTTTCCAAGGAGAGTGAGGGGAACTCAAGGATGCTTCCAAAGCAAATCTAGGGTTTAAGTTTCAGTTTAGAGAGAGGGAGAGGTATGAGAGAAATGAAGAAAAGAGAGCTCATTCCTGAACTTAAAGTTCTCATTTGTCATAAACCGATCGATCATTTTTTAAGCTGATCGATCTGTCTCTCGCTGGAAGGTACTCCAAGGAAAGAAAATACATATAGTTTTTCAATTTTGTTCTAACGCCCCAAGGCTCGTCCAATCAACCCACAATAATTATTTTCATGCATAGACAAACATACAATTATTATCAACAATCATAAGAATTAATTCTTTCTCACAATTAAACATTCAATCATATTCCACTGAATACGTCGTAACTAGTTTTAATTAATCCTTTTAAATTACAAGGAACTGGGTCCTTCCACATTCAAACTATACATCTTCTTGGGTCCCCCCAAAATGTAACACACGCACATGTACAGATCTCTCTGAAGATCCCAAACGCAATAATAAGAACCATTGTGAGCTCCATGTTATGCTAAGAAACATGCAAAAATATCTTATTATTGTATTTAGTAGTGTTAACCTGCTTTTGAAATGTGAAAGGATCCAACAAATATAATGTCACCTCTTTGACTAGATTGCACAAACTAACTACGGAATTTAACTCCTATCAAAAGAACTTGCACGATTCAAAGTCATGTTTACTATGGTTCACAATCTTTAAGGCAAAAGGTTATCCCTTTTTTAATGGACAAAAGTGTGAGACCCCGCTTTTTTTTGGTAATAAATAAAATGATGTGTTGATTAAGTGACTTGGGTTGATTATAAAGTGCTTAACGTATGTGAATTACCATGTGAGTGGTGGCCAGCGGGCCCAGTAACTCGCATTTGGGTGTTTCATTTTGAGATAAGCGCTTTTTAGTCAAGACCGATCGAGTAGTCCTAGGACCGACCGAGCGGTCCTTAAACCGCTCGAGCGATCTGTCGAGGGTTGATATGGGTGTGGTAAGTTGAATTCTCGCGACGCCACGAGAATGAAAGTTGATCTACTCGATGAGGGCTTCGTATCCATCTGAGTGGAATTCAATTTTAACGATTTTGGGGTTCCGCGGGAGGCTACGGCGTTGAGTTTTAGCTTAAAGTGGTAGGATTCCTACTCCTCTATGATTCTTTATGATGAATATGAAATTAATTACATTATATTTCATTTTTTAGTTATAAATTGTATGTGGGTTGAAACCCTAGCTTGGATGGGTGGTGTTTGTTGGGTTAAATTTGGGTTTATAGAGTGAGAATGGTGATTGGAGATTAAAATGAGTTTAATTTGAGCTTTTAGCTATGAAATCTTGGAATTTTGCATTATTTGAGAATAATGGATTGAAATGTGGGGTTAAATCGAACTTTGATTTGAGTTTTTAAATAAAGAATAAATGGTGTTGTTTATATTTGGGAAAAATATACATGAATTGGGTTTTGGACGAAAACCATGTTATTTTGGATAAATTGGCATTTTTCATTTAAATTGACATCGGGTATCACAATTATGAAAATTGAGATAATTGAGGGTGAAGACCGTAATAATGGTCGATGGACCAATGCGACTGATGATTATTATGATAATTAATTGTGGTCATGTAGCGAATACATGTGTGATTAGGTGAAACTATAGTAATGATTGAGGGACCAATAATATTGATGATATGTTGTACATATGTATTGAGATGATTATGAAATTAATTCGGGTTTGAATAGCTCCATGGTGAAAGATTAGAAACTTGCACAAGATGGGTGCCCTACCCTTCGGTTAATCTCAAAAAAGAGTGTAGGGGTTCCCTACCCTTCGGTGTGACTATAAAAGTGTGCATAATTTGTTAGGTTCTTGTCCTGCGGTGAAAAACCATAAAAGAGTACATAATTGGGTTAGATATTTTTCCTTTGGTGAAATACCGTAAATTGTACAATGTGTGTAAAAATGGAATATATTCGATGTGTTATTGTTTGATAATAATTATCTTGGTAGTTGTAAAACTCGTGGGTTGCTTATTAGTGCCTTAAGGTGGTCCGGTAGAGAGGTTTTGAATTATCATGTGATTAAGTTTTGATTCCAAGATTGTCTATGTTCAAAGCGAGATTTTGTAACTGTGTTATAATATGTTGGTTCATGTAACGCTTGGCATAATGCTTTTATTTTTGTTCTTAACACTAATGTTGTAAGGCCATAATGCCAAACTGTTCTTTAGTTGAATGCATGTTGTGGAGTGTATCATCTTAGGAGAGTTTGATCAAGTTTTTCATAAAACTCTCATATTTTGAATGTGTTGGAGTTGATTTAAATCTTTAGATTGTTTACTAAGGCCTCTTTTTTATCAAAATAATTGTTTATAAAAGCTTGTTTGCACCCTTAGTTCAAGATCAAGCTTGTTTGAGAATTGAATTATCAATAAGGTGTTTGAGAAAGTGATCCAGAGCCATACCGCTCAATGGACTGCTCAAGTGGTCTATCGAGCGGTGTTTTGGGGCTCTCAATTTCTCACCGCAGGTTAAAAAGTACTAAGAGCATTGAAAGACCAGTTGAGCGGTTTGTCTGTTGGGATACTTTGTTGAAGTATGCATGTTTTGCTCCTATTTTCATAGGGGTTCAGCTCTTCCCTTTTTACCTCCTTTTTGGGTCATCCTTATGTACGGTGTGGAGCCCCGGAGGTCTTCTTTTCAAAAATTGTATCTTTAATATTAAATTCTTTTGATCGAAAAAGGGTGTTAGGTTTGAGAAGTTGATGAAATCTTAGTTTTCTTAAAACTTTCTTTTTTTTATTCTTCTCATTTATATTATTGGGGTTAGGGCCATGTCGTGGAGGCTACCCACCCTTCAAATGAGATTATTTTTTGGATAAAAGTGGCATAATTGTTATAATTGCATATTTTGGTGTTGTTTGCCATGTCGCGGGTTTCTGGGTCGTGAAAAAAAGCTTCAAGAATGGCATGTTTTCTACCACATTCTTGGAAACAGATGATACATAATGAAAACTAAAAGTGTTTGAGGATTAGTTGTATCACTTAGTGTAATTATCGCATATTCTTTATTCAACTAATCTTTCTTACCCTAACTGATACTTAATTACTATAATTGTAGCCACTTGATTGCCCGCATCAATAGCCCGTAGTGGACCACCTATTATTCTCTGGATAGCATTTTTGCTCATAATGTATGTCACCTTTTCATCTCTTTTAGTAGAGATTATCATATCTCAATGATCTCTTCTTGTAGGTAACCGACCTGGACTTATTCTACCTTGGTCAACCTGCTACTTTAGCTAGTCTTTAAGTTCAGGCAACTCCTTTTAGAGGACCTCAAGTTGTTGATCTCTCCTATCTAGCTTGCCATAATATTCCTCTATAATCTTTCTAGATAGTATTATGGAGTCACCCTCTTATTTCGGGGGCTCGTCCTTACTGGACTTTGTTGAGAGAGTGTCTTCCTCCACTCCACCTTTGACTCGACTATATGAATTTTTTAATGTATTTGGAATCTCTTCAAAATTTCTAGTACCTTGTCAGATGTTTCTTGGCATGCTCACAAGTACAATAGTATATATGCGGAGGACCCTCTTGTGGGGCCCCTAAATAGAACTGTCATTGCGCGATGCTTGATGATGTCTAGTTACGAGCGTGTATTCAATAATCTGTTACGATTGTATACTAAAAATCATGAATTTTATTTGGTTTTAGTATTTAATTTTATTTTAATAAAATTATTTTTTTATTTTATGATAATCTTAATGATCAATCAATGCAATAACATTTCTTTAATATTATGCATTGATGTCCTTTATTCTGTACAGTATTTAATCTGGTGTGTAGAGTACGACTTGCACACAAAAGATCAGATTATAGGTTCTTGTAGAATATAAGTTGTTGTTCACAGTTTAGATGGAATTGAGCAAACTATCGGTACGATTGTAGCACAGAATTTTAGTATGCCTGTCTTAGTTACAGAAAATAGATAATAACGTCGTCTATTGTTCCGACTAGCTGTGTTAGTACACTTTATGTGTATTGAACAGGACCACATTGGGGTAATTAATTTTATACCGACTATATAAATTAATTTACAATACATAGTTATTATGTGTACTTATGCTCTCAATCCTGAAATAATTATTATTTACGTATATTTAATATTCGTTATTTTGATTCATTAGAGAGTGTAATCTTTGATGTGTCAATAGTCCTGGTGAGTTGGATAGCGGTATTAATTATACGGTAAATATTAATTATGATGGAATTCACATCTCGATTGTTCGGAATTGACGATACTCCTTTAAGGAAGCTTATAAGTTTTGACTGGGCCAAACCCTGTAGGTAGATTAAATTATCCGGTAGTCAAATAAATTAAGCGAAAGGATTTAAGAATTTTAAAGATACCGAATAAATTAAATTTTCAATAATTAAACTTAAATGGTAGGCATCGAAATCTTAACGTGGGGAGATGAGTTAAGCATTTAATAACAGAAGTGTTAGTACTAGGCAACCCAAGAGAAGGGGTGAATTGAGTCTTTTAAAAATAAAAAATAATTTTAAAAACTTTTTTGAAAGCCTTTTAATAATGCAAAGTATGGCAATTTAATTAAATATTAAAGCAACGTAAATGTTAAAGAGACAAGTACCACTTGTGCTTTTCTTATCTACTTTGCATCCGAAAAAATCAGCATCTGAATAGCCAAATAACTCAAAAGTTATTCCTCTACGATAAAATAATCCTAGGTTTTGTGTACCGAAGAAGTATTGAATGATGCACGTAATAGCGGTTACATGTGATTCTTTAGGATTTGACTGAAATCTAGCACACATGCAAACACTAAATATAATATACGGACAACTAGAAGTTAAATATAAGAGAGATCCGATCAAACATCTATAACGCTTTTCATCCACTGCTATGCCATCTTCGTCCTTGTTAAGCTTAGTTGTAGAACACATTGAAGTTCCCACGGGTTTTGCCTTTAACATGTCGAATCTCTTCAATATGTCCCTCGTGTATTTAGCTTGATTGACGTATTTTTCTTCTTGAGTTTGTTTAATTTGGAGTCTGAGAAAATAGTTGAGCTAACCCATCATGCTCATTTCGAATTCTCCTTACATACACTTAGTAAAGTATGTTGCATGCAAAAGTAAGCAACATCCTAATGGCTTCAAGCCTAGATGGAATTGGCAAACCAACGATACGACTATAGCACTGAGTTTTAATAGGTCTGTTTTGGTTACGAAAAACAGATAATAGCGTCGTCTATTGTTCTCACTCGCTGTGGTAGTACACTTTGTGTGTATTAAATGGGACCACATTGGGGTAATTAATTTTCTACTGACTATATAAATTAATTTATATCCCATGGTTATTATGAGTGCTTGTACTCTTAATCTCGAAATAATTATTATTTACGTATATTTAATATTCGTTGTTTTGATTTATTATAGTGTGCGTTCTTTTATGGGTCAATAGTCCCGATGAATTAGATAGCGGTATTAATTATATGGTGAATATTAATTATTGAGAGAATCTAAGTTTTGATTATTCGGGATTGACAATATCCCCTTAAAGGAAGCTTATAAGTTTTGACTAGGCCAACTCTGCAGGTGGATTCAATTATTCGGCAGTTAAATAAATTAAGCGGAAGGGTTTAAGAAATTTTTAAGATGCCAATTAAATTAAATTGTCAGTAATTAAATTTAATTAGCGGGTATCGAAATCTTAACGGGGGAAGATGAGTTAAGCTTTTAATAACATGTGCTCAATGCAAATGGTCTTGAGATTATGCTAAGAGTGCAGTTACAGTTTTTTAGTAGTATGAACTGTAATTTAGTATTTTATAAAAATTACAAAAAGTGCTGCAAGATTTTCTTAATTACAGAAACCTCTGAGAGGTTTGCATAATTACAGAAACTACTAGATAGGTATCTGGGTCACAGTAGAAGTTTATATCATAATTACTCTATAGGTCCCTACTGTAACCCTATAAATATGCAGGTAGGTTGAACCAAATTCATAAGTTAAACTGTCTTTCAAGATACGATTGCCCAGGTTCTGCCGGTATCAATTCTCGAAGGATCGTAACACACACTACGTTTGAAAGTCGTATCGAAAATACAGCAAAAGGTCTGACTGGAGCTGTAAGTTGTTGTCCTCGTTCAGCAATTTAAAACCTAGTCCGTCCAACCTTTTTTGTGAAACACAAAATTCATGTTTTTAATCCTCAAACCAAAATGTGTTCTTCATGAAACGTTTAATAGAATTCAAGACCTAGTTTCTGTAAAAATTTGAGAAATAAAAAAGTTGGTTTGATTTCCTAAATAACTTTTATACTCTCTGTTTTAAATGCTGAAAATCACCAACACAAATCTTTAAAATGCTGACTTGACACACTTTCTTAGGAGGGCAAAGTCTTAAATATTTTCTTAAGAACTCCATCAGGAATCCTTCATGAAAGTTTTAGGGAATATCTTATACTAGGACATATCCAAAAATTAGAATATTTGAAGTTGATTTTATACCTAAACATATTTCCCTTTGTCAACCTTCTTCGCAGCATTTTGGTTTTTAAACTTAGAGCTGTTGTAGCCCTTTTCTTACAAGAGTTAAATCACTTAGAAATAATGATAATTAACCTAAGTATACTTCATAAGAATTGTTAAGGGCCTTTTAAACTACTTTGTGACTAAACATCATAAATTAATTTGAAATCTAGGTGCCCTTAAAGTGTGTCCCAAACTCTGTTATAAATGCTGAATTTTTAAGTTAAAAGCTAGACTTCTTAAGTATTGATTAACTCAATTATTAATTTTAGAATTGGGTGTTTGGTTAAATGACTAAAGGATAGACTTTGTGTACAATTTCATAATCTAAAATATTATCTTAGCTCATATCTTGAATTGTTATTCACCATGATTAAATGGTTGTACCATATGCTTTAGAGTAGTTGTACATCATGCTTGAAGTAGTCGTACCATGAGCATTATATTAATTGCGTTTGGAGAAATTTTGTGGATCATATCTTGTACATTATGAGTTATACGTTTACCATGATTGTTGCGGGTGTCATTTTGGAATCAGTCACACTTTGTTTTTTAGCCTAAGGTGTTCCTGGTGTCTAAAATTGTAAGATTTTAAAATGTGATTCCCTGTTAAACACCTTGGGTATGTCTTTGGTGTAAATATTGTTCTTTTGAAAGGTAAAGAAAGGCCTGTCAGATACCATGGGTACATCTCTACCTTTTCAGATATTAATACCTCGGACTTTGGGTTGATATTGATGGATGCATCACAACTCTTAATGTGGGAACTCCCAGGATGAGTCCCATAGTTGGCACTGGATCCCACGCCATTGTGATTAAATAAAATAGTTTGGTATGAAACCCAACTGAGTAGTTATTATTCACAACGAAACTCGATTGATGACTCAGTAATCAATTTGTCCAATGAAGTTTACTCTTAGATGGGAATGTCCCTTGCTTTCAGCTGTATCTTACCTTAGACTTTGGATTGACACTGATGGCAAAGGCATCAGCCATCTTAAAGTGGGAACTTCAAGATGAGTCCCATAGTTGGCACTGGACCCCACGCCATTGTGATTGAATAAAATAGCTTCAATATGTAACCAGGCGAAGAGGGTATTATTCACAGCGAGGCGCACTGATGGTTTTAGTGATCAATTGCCGTAAAGTCTATCCCTTGGGATTCTCAGCATGGAATTCTTATTTCAGTTTGTGGTCTATGGTTGGGTTGGGCATATGCATAACATCTATCAACATTACATCTTATACATCTTTGACAAATCTTGTTTATCTGAATAAATATTATGCTTTATAAATATTAGATAAGTCTTTAACTGATGAATATATGAAAATTTTACTGCAAAAAAGATGCTTAGTTGGAATGAGTTTGGAGTTAGACTAGTAAGATTTTAGAGTTTCTTCTAGGCTTGGCTCACGGCGTTAGTGCCGCAGGTGAAATCGTAGAATTTCAAGATCAGAGAGACTTCATCGGCCCAGGCAATTACCAGAAACCGCAGAATTCTGGGACGACTTACAAAGAACTAATTCAAGTCGTACCCATTTGGGAGTTGTTTTCCCTCGGTGTATCAGTTTAATTTTCTTGTGTTTAATAAATACTTTGTGCTGGAAAACTATATTTATTAAATTTTGTGGCTATCGTTGAGAGAACTTTATATTATGAATGTAGTAATTTACTATTAATTATAAATGAAAGAAAAAGCATGAGCCTAGCCCTTATTATACATATATGTATGACTTAACATGCCCGATAGTCGGGGCGTTACAAAAACAATGAAAAAACTATATTGCACTAAACCGTCCAGATGGATGGGCGAAAAACCATCCGAATGAAAACCAGACAAAAAAACCCCTAGTATTTTCGAACCCCAAAAATTGAAACTCGGTACACCCACAAGACAGAATAAGAATTATACGTGCTTGATTCCTCTAATTTGATCATGTTTCATCACTTGAAATTGAATCTGAAAATTAACACGGCAAGGCGGCAATCTCGCCTCTGCTTAGATTTTCTGTTATATTTTCGGGTGTTGAAACTTAAACTAAGTGTGGAATTAGATCCTTCAAGTTTCAAACACTATCTGGCTGCATCCCTTTTTCTCTGGTTCTTGTAATATGTGGAAACACTAATAGACTATATGGTATGTATCACACGTGTACCGACGATTAGGGTTATAGCAGCATATATATATGTTACAATAAGGACCTAAGGAGTAAATAAGACACATGCTTTTAATGTAATTAAGAAAACCTACTTTAACTCAAAAATAATTTTTTAAAAATATAAATTATAATTCATATCACTAAAAAATAGCAATTGCACTCTCAGCCTTATTCTCAAAATAAAACATATGCACTCATGTTATTAAATGTTTATTATTCTCTGCATGTTAATATTATAAATACCCGTTGATTAAATTAAATTATTGATAATTATATTTAATTGATATCTTCCATAATCCATTAAATTTATCCGCTTAACTTATTTGATATATCAGATTATTAAATCCGTCTACAGGGTTTGACTTAATCAATACTTATAAGTTTTCTTTAAGAGGGTATCATCAATTCCTATGCTGAGATGTGGATTCGTTCAATAATTAATGTCAACTATATAAGTAACACCGCTATCCAACTCACCGAAATTATAGACCTGTAAAAGATTGCACCTTTTAATGAATCAAAATAACGAATACTAAATGTACGTGCCTAATAATTATTTTGGTATTAGGAGTATAAGTACTCATAATAATCATGAGATAGTATAAAATTAATTACCCCAATGCGATCATGTTCATTATATACAAAATGTACTAATAAAATGAGTCAGAACTATACCATTCCATGTAATCAAGACATATCTACTAAAGCACTGTACTACAGTTGTACGGATGGTGTGTTCAATTCCATTAATGAGTGTTAATCAAAAACTTATATTTTACAAGAATCGATAATCTAATTTTCTGTGTGTAAGCCGAACTGTACACATCAGATTAACTATTATATAGAATAAAAGACATCCATACACAATATTAAATAAAGAATATAACGTAAGCATTACTCATAAAGATTCTCATTTAAATAAAAAAAAATATATTTTTATTAATAAATAAAATCAATACTAAAAAATAAAATATGATTTTTAGTATACAACCCTAATAGTCCACACTGTTGAATCCTCACACCTAGAAAATGATGCGTAGTGTCTAGAAAACACTTGTTCGTGAGATCTACAAAGATAATAACACTAGACGTTGACTTTACAACTGTATCAAAAGCTGAAGAAGATTTAGAAGATGGAGTAAGATGACCCTACCTACGCTAATCCCACCAACATAGCGACAGTACTTGAAGAAAACAAAAGTCCCAAGATGGATTTGGATGAAATCATTTGAGCACTAGGCTTTAGCCTGTGTTTGGACTAGCTTTTTTTAGAGATTTTTAGGCTTTTTGAGTTTTTTGTGTCAAATCATGACTTTTTTTTGTAAAAGAAAAGGTGAAAAAAGCTTGATTTTTTTGTGAAAATCCAAATGAAGTGGCTTTTTTTAGTAGAAAAAGTCAAAAAATCTGTCTTAAAAGCTAGGCCAAACACAGGCTTAGTGTACTAAGATGGGTTCTGAGTAGATCGATTAGGATGCCTTGTCTTGTCATGCCTTATTATTGTGACCTATGTTTAGTAAAATCTATAAGTGATTTAGCTAAATTACAAACTATATAATATGAAATTTGGGGCTCACACATAATAAACAAAATTTAATAAAAGAAAAGGTAATCACCTTACAAGGATCGTAAAGCAAGTTCTAAACGCAATATTTTCATATTATACCACAAATCTTATAAATTTCTAATTTAAAAAGTTAAATATTCATACAGCAATACATCAAACCAACCTTGTAATTATAATACCTTTTACTCTATTACATTCTCTACTCAAAGAAAGAAAAAAGAGAAAAAAGCTCTATTCGATTTATATGAGTAAACTAATAAATTGAAGATTCATCTTTGGTGCACATCCAAGTGTGCACTAAAATAAATTAAAACTTCATCTTTGGTGCACATCCAAGTGTTCACTAAAGATAAGTCGTATACTTTTAACCAAATATTTTCAAACGTTAAATTGTACAATTTTAAACCAAATTGTTAGAATGAGATTAAGGCCGTCATTGGCAATTTGATTTTTAAATTTTTTGGCTAAAAACGTTAAGAAGTCAAATTTTCTTATTTGACAAAAAAATTAAAAAATTTAAAATTAAAAAGTCAAATTAAAATACAAAATTTTAAAATATTCTATTTATTCTTAACCTATTTTAAAATACAATAATACTCTTTATTTATAACATATTTACTACTACTACCAAATTACATATAATTGTTAATATCAAATATATAGAAAGATAAAATTATCTACTTTGAATAAAAAGCAAAAAAGTTAAATTTTTATCCAAATAATCAACTTTAAAAAGGCTAGTTAAAAAATTAAGTTACCAAACAACCTATTTTAAAGTTAGTTTAATTTTTTGACTAAAAACACATAAAAATAAAAAAACTAACTTATAAACTAGTTGCCAATCGGACCCTAAATGCAAAATCTTTTGGGTGGATTTGAATTTTAAATTTTCATTAATCAATGCAAATGCTTAAAGTGATAAAAGACAATTTGGTTGGTTATACTTCTTAAAATCACCATAATTGCAAATTTATTGCCCTTCTTCTAAAGGAAAATAGGTCATTAACAAATAACAACTTCCACGGAAGCCCTCTTTTGATTAAGAAGGAAGGTGTACTTCCTTCAACAACTCATTTTAAGGCTACATAGGACAACCTTTTTTTTTCAATTTTTTAATTAATTTTTTTAATTTTATATGTAACTTTTTAAAATTTTCCCGTATCTAACCATAAAAGCAAAAAAAACAATTAACGAAAACATAAAAGAATTCATATAAGAAGATTTTTCTTTAAAAAATTGAGTTTTTTTTTAGTAAAACCAAACAAAACCTAAGACTATGTTTGTGTCTTCAAATAATTTGCAAATGGAAAAGAAAATATAGTTGAATATATCAAGTTTTTTCTATCTTCTGCCACTCGTTTTATTTTCTCTTAGCAAATGTCTTCGCAAATCTAAGATCCAAACGCAGCCTAGCTAATATCACCACTGATCCTAACGCCTTATAAATTCAATTAGGAATAACCCTTGTTTAAAAATACTTTCAAACACAAATCACGTTAACAAAACATAAATATAATTTTATACGCCCTCTTCAATTGGGATAAAATCTTTTGGTATTTATTTTTTATATTTTTGGTTTTTCTTAGATGAAAAAACCAAAAAAAAAATTAATTTAACTAAATAATAATAAAAAATTATTAAAAACAAAAAGTAAAAAGTATAAAGTAAAAAAACAAAAAATTAACAAAATATAATAATTTAACTAAATAATATTTTTGGTTTTTCTTGAGTGAGGTGCTGAATTTTTAACAAAGATCCTTAAATATAAGCTTGATTGCCAACTAATTTAAAAATTAGTTTTTTGATTTTTTTGCGTTTGTACCTAAAACGTTAAATTTGGCTCAAAGTAGGTTGTTTGATAACTTAGTTTTTAAGCTAACTTTCTGAAATTGGTTGTTTGAGTAAAAATGTAATTTTTTTTTCTTTTTATTCAAATTTAATAATTTTGCCTTATATATTTGGTATAACAATTCATAATTTTTAACTAATTTTAAAACTAATTATTTTTGTGTTAGATTATTCTTTTTTTATGATTCTAAATTCTAATTTGTTTATCTCAATGAGTATAGTAATTATGAATTTTGTGACATTCAATAAAATTTATGGGTGAATGAAAAATTGACTCCAAAAGTGTATCATTGAAGTTGGTAAAATAATAGTAACTAAGCTCTATCCCATATTGGTTGGGAGAAAAAATTGTGAGTGTCCAAGTGAGTATAAATATGTTTTCAATCCCATATTGTTTGAGAGAAATATGGGTGAGTGACTTATACAAGTCAAGTTGAGCCTAAGGGGTGCGCCCCTTGAGGGTACCCAATTTTGTGAACGGGGGAAGGCCTACCTAACAGTGGGTTCGACCCAAACCTCACGCGCGCGCACCGCCGCCTGGCTCGAGCTTAGGCTCAAGTCCGTGGGTTGTGGGCTGGAATCAACCCTTATCTTTTTGCAAAAATTTTATTTAATTAAAATTTAAAATTTAAAATTTAATTTATTTAAATTTTAAATTTTATTTGTTATTGTTATTACCGAACCGTTGGGTTAGTTATTAGTTTGCGCCTATTGGAGCCAGGTTGAATCGGTGTCATGTCGGTTCGGTTTAAACCAAATCGTCACCAGTAGCGCATATTTAAAGGCAACTGCAGATCCAGTTCACTTGCGAATTCTTCCAACCTCACTCCTCTACCATACTGAACATCTGCTGCATTTTTGCCTAGTTCCATTCCGAGTTCCTGAGAAAGTTCAATCATAGCAGCGTTCGTTGGTGTGCAGATTGCAATGCTTCCTCTGTACACAGAGATTGTTTTATCTTGAAGGCAAACGCTCGTTCAATCATAAGCACTGAGGCAGGAGCATATTCTGTCTTAAGGACACAACGTTCAACGTTGGACTTGATCTCAATTTGCTTCCCGTATGTTCTGTAAGCTTATATACATATATATTTTTGGCTCCATTCCAGTTTACTGTTCAATTATGTTGTTCTTATTTTTCTTCCATTTACAAATGTTTTTACCAAAAATAGTTTTATAATACAAAATAGTGTTTCTATCCAGATTTTATAATACAAAAATAGCGTACTATTTTAATTTTTCTTCATCTGTTTATGATTTTATTAAAATTTTATATCTCATGTATTATTCTGTAATTAAAATAGATCATTTTAATTTTGTTTTAATTCTAAAATTAGTTTCAAATTCCTAAAAAAATTTATTACTATTTTTCCGTATAGTCCGAGTTGTGTTAAAACTGACAAATTGTTGTTATTTTCTAGAATATCATAACCAATAGTTGTTAGTTGTAGTAACTAAGTTATAAAGAAGTGGTATTATTATCTTTTAAAAGTGATTGGATTAGTTTAAATAGAATATTCTAATAGTTAATGTTTTGATTTGATTTTTTAATTTTTTAATTATATTGCAAAATAGTTCATATTAAATTTTTTGTGTTTTTAACCCAAAAATCAAAACGATAGAGTTGCCAAACGGTACAAGGACTAGTTCAAGGTATATTCTTTAAAAAATATTATAGTCCCATCACATCTTATTGCTCTTTATATCCCTTTAAAAAAGTAAAATATATGCTTAAATACTAATTCGTAAAATACTCTACTCAAACTCTCATTCTATATAAAAAGATAATAATAACACTATCTAATAACTTATTTACAATTAATGTCAACTATCAATTATATAAAACGGTAATAATGTTCAATTTGAACAACAAATCAAAAAGACTAACTTTTTATTCAATTAACTAACTTAAAAAATAATTTACTAAACAACCTTTAAAACTCAATTTAT
>JAOTRH010013683.1:0-22862 GCA_034768845.1 Heliamphora exappendiculata
GAAAATAAAAATATGTTTTTTTAATTAATAAGTTTTAATTAAAAAAAATTTTATAGATATTTTACTTTTTACAAAATAATATGTTTAAGAAAGCTTTTTAATAATTCAGATATCTTGGATAAACGTGAAAATTAATTCCAAATTTTGAATTAATTAAAAAGAAAAGTTTAAACTTAATAAATTATTATTTTTTGAAAAAATGTGAAACTAGAAAATAAAATTAAATTCTTAATTTTTTATTTAAAATTAATTTTTTAAATAAATAAGAATTTTGAGATATTTTATTTGTTACACATTAAAACACAAAAAGATGGTTTAAAACACCGAAATCTTTCGAATCAAGTGCTTTTCGAAATTGATAAATTTATTTTTATTAAATAATTTTTTATAACCCTCAATATTTCATTTAAAAACTAACTAGAAGAGAGAATTTATTCACAGGTAAATTTCGCGGTCTCCATCACTAGTTCATAGATAATGTAATTAATTATGCGTGTTAGCAGTAAGGTCTTCCTCCCCATTTGATAGAATTAATTATAGTATCATCGGTACGAACTGTTGGAGACAATACTGCCAACATCATTATTTTTGTAAACTATTTTCGATAAAAAAAACTGGATGGACAAACACCAAAACGGGCTCCGGAAAAAATTTTTGACGAAGAACAATCAAAATGAAATCTGTACAACCAAAGTTAATTTAGAAGAATACTTTTTGTCGATCTAACCTTCAACTACAACTTGATTTCGAGCTGAAACTCCTTTAAGATCTTCTACTGTATTCCCTTACGCGATCCTCGAACGTAGTGTGGGCTACAATCCTCTGAGAACTCGTACCGGTAGAACCCCGATATATTTAAGTCTTCAAAAACAAAAATAATATCATAATAATAATGATATAAAATCATCAAAACTGGTTCACCCTACCTGCATATATATAGGGCGACAGTAGGGATCGTGTAAGTAATTATGAGTTAGACTTTCAGTGGAACGCAGACACTTACTAGAGATTTCTGCAATTGTGGAAAGACATGCAGCGGTTTCTGCAATTTTCATAAAATACTGAATTATAGTTCACACCACTAAAGAACTATAATTGCACTTTGACCCATAATCTCAAGACCTTTTTGCATTGAGTTTCTGTTATTAAATGCTTACAATTTCTTCCCATGTTAAGATTCTCGATAACCGCCAATTAAATTTAATTACTAGCAATTTAATTTAATCGGCATCTTGATATTCCTTAAGCCCTTCTGCTTAACTTATTTGACCGCCGGATAATTAAATCCACCTGCAGAGTTTGGCCAAATTAAAACTTATAAGCATCCTTAAGGAGGTATCGTCAATCCTGATTTTTGGGACGTGAATTCCGTCAATAATAAATATTTGCCATATAAATAATACCTCTATCCAACTCACCAGAAATATTGACCCATATAAGATCACACCCTCTAATGAATCAAAATAACGAATATTAAATATACGCAAATCAATAATTATTTTAAGATTAAGAGAATAAGTACAATTCATAATAATCTTGGAATGTGAATTAATTTATATAGTCAGTACAAAATTAATTATCGCAAATGTCCCATTCAATATACACAAAGTGTACTAGCATAGAGAGTCGGAACAATAGACGATGCTATTATCTGTTCCCCGTAACCGAGACAAACCTACTAAAATTCTGTGCTACAGTCGTACCGATGGTATATCTATTTCTATCTAAATTGTGAAAATAAAACTTATATTCTGTAAAAACCTAAAATCTAATTTTTTGTGTGCAAGCCATACTCTACACACCAGATTAAATATTATACAGAATATTAGACATCCAAGCATAACATTAAAAATGATACACATACATTGCTCATAAAAATTCTCATAAAATGAAAAATTAATTTTATTAAAAATAAAATTAAATACTAAAAACATGGTTTTTAGTATACAAACCCTAACAATCTCCCACTTATACTCAAAATTATGCTGCATACATCTGACTCCCATGCCCTCTACATGACTATCAAAAGTCTTAGCCGGTAAGCTCTTTGTAAAGGATTTGCAAGGTTGTCTCTTGATGCAAGCACTATGTCTGACTGGAACTCTGAGTCTGTATACCCAAAGGTACTAGACTGTCTGCCTGGTAAACTAACATATAATTCTTAATCCTTTTCAGGTACATGTTTATATATTCTTTATCGCAGTCCAATGGTCCTGCCTTGGGTTAGATTGATATTTGCTAACCATGCTAACGGCAAAGTAGATGTCGGGTCTACTGCAAAGCATAGCATAATGAGGCTTTCTGCTGCCGAAGCATAAGGAACCGCTTATAACTTCTCTATCTCATTAAGTGTCATAGGACACTGATCCTTGGATAGAGTGATTCTATGCCTGAAAGGGAGAAACCCTTTCTTAGAATCTTGCATGCTAAAACGAGCAAGAATATCATCGATATACTTTGCTTGTGATAAGTTCAACATCTTTTGTTTTCGATCTTGCGTAAGCGTGATCCCAAGAATATGACTGACTTCTCCCAAGTCCTTCATATCGAACTGCACAGATAACCGTACTTTAACAGTAGATAATGCCCCCCATCATTTTTGATGAGCAAGATATCATCTACATAAAGTACGAAGAAGATCACCAAGCTTCCGTCACGCTTCTTGTACACACAGGACTCATCCGGACATTGATGAAAACCATAAGATTTTATAGCTTGATCAAACTAAGTGTTCCAAGACATCGATGCCTGCTTAAGTTCATAAATGAATCTCTTAAGCTTGCACAACATGTGCTCCTGGCCCTTCGCAATGAATCCATCTGGTTGTATCATATAGATACACTCGTCAAGACTTCCGTTAAGAAAAGCTGTCTTGATATCCATTTGCCAGATTTCGTAATGAAAATGTGCGGCAATGGATAAGAGAATCCGGATAGACTTAAGCATGGCTACCGGCGAAAAGGTTTCCTCATAGTGGATTCCTTCTTTCTAAGTGAAACCTTTAGCAACAAGCCTACTTTTGAAGGTTTTAACCTTCCCGTCTACTTATCTCTTCCTCTTGTAGATCCACTTGCATCTAATGAGTTTTATCCCTTCGGATGGTTCTATAAGTTCCTAGATCTGATTGGAATACATAGATTCTATCTCTGAATTCATATCCCTTTGCCAAAGATCTGCATCTTTGTCTTGTAGTGCTTCATTGTAGTTACAGGGCTCGGTATCCAGTTATGCCGGGATCCTATCAAAAGACTCTCCCAAGTACATATACAGGTCAGGTTGATGAACAACCTTCCCACTACGACGTGGCACTACCTATGTCTGTGTACTAGCAGTAATAGGCTGTGCAGAATCTGAACCCTGTGCATCAGCACCCTGTTTTTGATTTGCACCTGTCCCGATAATTCTCCCACTACGACGAGGTAATGGAATATCAGTGACTTGTGGTTCCTCTTCCGTTCTACTAGCATTTCATCTCAGTTCTTCTAGAATAATTTTTCTATTGGGCCTGTGGTCCATAATATAATTCTCTTCCAAGAATCGGACATTGGTGTTAACAATGACCTTCTGATCCTTAGGATTATAAAATAGACCACATTTTGTTCCCCTGGGATACCCCACAAAGAAATAAACTTTTGTCATCGGTTCTAACTTACCCGCGTTCCCTTTCAGCACATGTGCTGGACACCCCCAAATTCAAATGTATTTCAGGCTAGGCTTATGCCCGGTCCACAATTCTGTGGAAGCAGAAGGTACTGACTTAGAAGGTACCATGCTCAGAATGTAAACCACTATCTCTAAAGCGAGTCCCCAAAATGAATGTGGTAAACCTGAATAACTCATCATTGACCTTACCATTTTTATAAGAGTCTTATTCCTTCTTTCTGCTACACCATTCTGCTGAGTAGTGCCTGGTGCAGTCAACTGGGATGTAATTCCCTCTGATAATAAGTAGTCCTTAAACTCTCCAGAGAGGTATTTCCCACCATGGTCGAATCGTAGTGATTTGATACTTTTACCTAGATGCTTCTCCGCCTCCGTCGTGAATTTTTTAAAATTTTCAAAGTATTCAGACTTATGGTGCATCAGGTAAATGTATCCATACCTTGAGTAGCCATCAATAAAACTGACAAAGTACTCAAAGCCACCTCTAGTCCGGATTGTCATAGTACCACACACATCAGAATGAACCAGCTCCAACGGTTCTTTAGCTCTATAGCCTTTGGCCGAAAAGGGCATCTTGGTCATCTTACCCTCTAAGCAAGATTCACAGACTAGAAGTGCCTTCACTTCTAATGAACTCAAAAGTTTATCTGCTACCAGTCTGTTTATCCTTTTTAGATTAATATGACCCAAGTGTAAGTGCCAAAGAAATGTTTGGTTCATTAAAGAAGAAAACTTTCTCTTATATGGTAAATTAGATGTGTTATTTATTTCAGTTAGTTACAGTGTAAGAGAGAATGGAGTAATAATATAAAGATTATCCACTAATGTACCAGAACAGATAATCCATTTATTATCCTTAATAACCACAGAGTTATTAAAATAAACAAAATATCCGTATTTAGCCAATCTAGAAACGGAAACTAAGTTCCTTCTAATAGCAGGTACATAAAGACAATCTCTCAATATTAAAACCCGAACTCTACCAAAACTGAGAGTGGCATCTCCTACTGCAACTGCTGTTACCTTTGTATTATTGCTCATATGTAGGTAAATCTCCCCATCACTAAGTTATCGAATTTCTTAGAACCTCTGCAATGAATTGCAGACATGATTAGTGGCTCCCGTATCTACACACAAAGTACCGGTAGATAACACCGCTAAACATGTTTCCACAACCAGTGAACATAAATTACCATGTTTGTTCTGCCTTCTGAGAAATACTGGACATAACTTTTTCCAGTGTCGGGTTTGGTTGCAGTGAAAATATATGCCTTTCGACTTTTTCACACCAGTTCGTGGCCCACTAACTACCCTGAAAAATGTGTCTCCCTGTTTCTGAACCTTTTTCTTCTTTATGCATTTCGGCCCCGAAGAAGAACCTTTTTCTGAAACAGACACATTTTCTGGTATTGAAGGAATAACATTTGTAGTTAAAGCTATATCCATGTTACATTTCCAGTCAACAAAATTTGGTCCCGTAAGTTTATTTTCTTTGAGTATTGAAGCGAGTGGGTTGAAATCTATTTTAATCTTGAGAATCACATAATTAAATAAAATCGTTAATTATGATGAGTAATATTTTAAATTTATTTTAATTTGATTCCCTCTACCATTTAAAAATTAATTCGCCAGTAGCCTGGTAACCCGAGAATAGCATGCCACGATGGGTGGACGTCTACTATCCTTCATAAGACCAGACATGCCAATTCTTTTTAATTTTACTATCTAGGCAACTCACTATGCCAAGTAAAATTAAATAACTGACATAGCTTCGGTCCAGCATATAATAGTAGTGACTCAGATGGAGAGGATACTATTATATACAGTTAAGTGTTAACCATCTCCTAATCCTAAATTAATCGCTTCGCAATGAACCATTTAGATGGAGAAGTGATTCACACTAACAATTATCCAGAATTATCCCTAAAAGAGGTTTGTACTGGCAATACCGTAATTAATCTGTCCTATGGAGAGGAAGGCCTTACTGCCAACACGTAGGGTTTAATTGCATCGCATACAAACTGGTGATGGAGACCGCAGAATTTATTTGTGCATAAATTCTCTCTCCCACTTAGATTTTAAAAACATTTTTTAGGGTTATAAAAATCCGTTTAATTAAAATAAATTTATTAATTTCGAAAGCCACACGATCTGAAAGAAATAAACATCTTTTCGTGTACACGATTCCAAAGATTCTGGTTTATTAAACCATCTTTTCGTGTTTAAATACGTAACAAATAAAATTTAATAAATGCGCAGTTTTTTCTCCAGCTTTTCAGTTAAGATAGTGATTAAAGGTATTTATTTATTTTATTTTTTGTTCCACAATTTTTGAAAAATAATAATTTATTTCGATTAAATATTTTTTCATTTAATTAATTCAAAAATCAGAATTAATTTTCACGTTTTTTTTCCAAGATATCCGATTTTAAAAAAAATTTTTTGTTTAAACGTGATATTTTGTAAAAAAATAAAATATCTAAAATTTTTCCATTTAATTAAAATTAATTAATTAAAAAAACTTAATTTTATTTTACATTACAAAATATTTTAATTAAAACCGAATTATCGAATTAATTAAATTAACATGATAAATCAAACTAATATTTATCATCCACGCAATTAATATATAAAAATAAATTAAATGCTAGAAAAATATAAATTCTAATTTTATGATTCGATTGAAACTCTAAAGAGTTTCAATTTTCTGTTCATAAAAGATAAATATTCAGTCTTTCAGTCTGTATCAGATTCCTGCATTCCAGTTGCATGCTTGGGATTGCCGAAACTTGCTCCACTGATTTGCGCCACACTGTTCGGCAATTGCATGGAATTGGGAAACCTCTGTAGCACGCTTGGAATCCAGTTAGGACTCTGCTTGCTCAAGCTTTTTAATTAAACAGCGCCACCTGGGATTGCTCCTGTTTTGGCGTGGAAAAGCTTGCTGTTTGGAAGAAAAAGCTGTTGCTGAAACAGCCTGGTGCCTGGGACTGGGAAACCGCTGAAGCTATGCTTTTTGGGTGAAACTGGCGGTTTGATTGGAAAACCCACTGTGTTTTGGCTTGAGCCAATTGCGCCGTTTGGAACTCGACGCTTGGGACCTGCGCCTCCTTTTGAAATCACCAAATCAATGTTTGCGCCTGGGATATTGGTGCTGCGGCGGCGCCTTTTGGAAATTGCGCTCGTTGTGATGAAAACTTTCTTGTGCCACATCAGCAATTGCCTTTTGGTATTAAAACCCAGCTACTGTTTTGGGAAATTGGTTGTGCCAATCACCCAATCACCACCTCATCCTCTCCCTCTTCACTTGTCTTTAATCACACACTGCTCCGAACAGTGTTGCCGATTGGGAATTGCTTCACCGAAATTTGCGCCACGTTTGCTGCTTGGAAGCTTGGCTGTGCGGCTAAAACTGCTGTAGCCCCCCCCCCCTTTTTTTTATTTTAAATAAAAAAAATTGTTTGGCCAAAAAAAAAATACCACAGTTTTAAACCACTGGAACCACTGCCGGTTGCCACCGTCAACCACTGCTGTTTCTTCCATATACGTTCTTATTTTTTTTTCTAATAAATTAGAAAAAAAAATTAAAGAACATAAAAATTATTTTACATCGAAATCTATTTCCTGTAGGCTCACATTCGATCTAAAAAATTAATTAATCTAACATGGTCAACCCCCGTGATTAAAAAAAAATAATTAAATCATCATCCACGCATTCAATTAACCATGAAAAAAAATGATGATCATAAAATCGGGATTAGAACGCCTGCAAAACAAATTTAGCAACAGTTCTAAAACTATCCGGCCTCGATAAACCATAAATAAAAAATAAAATGGCTTTGATACCAATTTGTTGGAGGCAATATTGCCAAGATCATTGTTTTTGAAAAACGATTATCGCAAAAAAATTAACTGGACGGGCAAACGCTGAAACGGGCTCCAGATAAAATTTTTGATGTCGAACGATAAAAAATAAACCCGTGCAACCAAAATTAATTTAGAAGAATACCTCATGTAGATCTAATCTTCAACTACGATTTGATTTTGAATTGAAACTCCGGTTAGATCTTCTACTGTATTCCCTTACGCGATCCTCGAACGTAGTGTGGGCTACGATCCTCCGAGAACTTGTACCGGCAGAACCCCGATATATTTTTAAGTCTTGAAAGACAAAAATTATATATTCGTAATGATATGAAAATCAATTTAAATTGGTTAAGCCTACCCGCATATATATAGGGCTACAACAGGGACCTAGGGTAGTCATTATGAGTAAGACTTTTAGTGGAATACAGATACCTACGGGTGGTTTATGTAATTATGGAAAGACGCAGCGATTTCTGTAATTTTCATAAAATACTGAATTACAGTTCACACCACTAAAGAACTATAATTGCACTCTGACCCATAATCTCAAGACCTTCTTACATTGAGCTCTTGTTATTAGATGCTTACCATTTCTCCCCACGTTAAAATTCTCGATACTCGCCAATTAAATTTAATTACTGACAATTTAATTTAATTGGCATCTTGATATTCCTTAAATTCTTCCGCTTAACTTATTTGACCACCGGATAATCAAATCCACCTGCAGGGTTTGGCCCGGTCAAAACTTATAAGTATATTTAAGGGGGTATCGTCAATTTCGATCTTTCGAAACGTGAATTTCGTCAATAATTAATATTTTTTGTATAAATAATATCGCTATCCAACTCACCGGGAATATGGACCCATATAAGATCGCACCTTCTAATGAATCAAAACAACGAATATTAAATATATATGCAAATCAATAATTATTTTAGGATTAAGAAGATAAGTACTATTCATAATAACGTTAGGGTGTGAATTAATTTATATAGTCAGTAGTCAGTACTAAATTAATTACCCCAAATGTCCCGTTCAATACACAAAGTGTACTGGCACAGAGAGTCGGAACAATAGACGACGCCATTATCTGTTTTCTGTAACCAAGATAGACCTACTAAAACTCTGTGCCACAGTCATACCGATGGCATGTTCATTTCTATCTAAACTGTGAACATAAAATTTATATTTTGCAATAACCTAAAATCTGGTCATCTGTGTTTAAGCCGTACTCTACACACCAGATTAAATACTATACAGAATATTGGATATCCATGCATATCAAAGAAATGATATACATACATTGCTCATAAAGATTCTCATAAAATAGAAAATTAAATTTATTAAAAATTAAATTAAATACTAAAAGTATAATTTTCAGTATACCAACCCTAACAACAGATTCATCTATCAACATGGAGATCATCAAAATATTTTCAAAATTTTTTCCAGAAAAATAGTTATACAACACATGTATAAACAAGAGATCCAATCCATGAATCATGGAAATCAAACAAAACATTTTAAAAATATTTTTCCCGTTTCCACTAAATGTTTCCAAACCTGAGACTCAACCCTGAGGGTTAGCTCCAAACTTCCAAAACATAAAAATGTTGAGATTTTTCACAAAATCGCAATTTTCCACCGTTTTCAAGAACATCCTTTGAAAACCATCCAACCACAAGTTCAATATCATGCAATAAACCAAGAAAAGTATAAAACATGCTTTTTATTCAAAACAAGGTTTAAATATAACACATGATATATAAGCATTTTAAGCAGAAAAAAGCATACAACTGAATGTAGGGTCACTGACCAACCGTCACTATCACGTCCCGATACCCGGATCACGTGAAACACCCACAACAAACTCCCAAGGAACAAGAAACTTGATCAAAAGGGCTCACAAGGATGAAAAATAACATTTTCCCAAACATTCAGCCAAAAGCAGATGAAAAACAGTTTGGAAATCTTGACACACCGTCACTCTTTTGGTCATAACTTTTTGTAAAAAAATAATTTTAAGGTCAGAGAGGTGCCATTGGAAAGAAGACTTCCGGGGCTTCAATTTGAGTACAAGAACAACCCAATTTCGAGTCCGGATGAGAGAGATAACATCAAAACCAAATGGCCCTACACAGCCAGTCCACTCGAGCTGACATCGGGTGCTCGAGTGAGCTACCACCCGAGAAGAACCCATAAAATTCTGTTCTTGGTGTTCTAAGCCTCCAAACTCTCAAATACCCAGTAACCATCATCTCAACCATGAATTAAAGCCTCCAAACACCTTTTAAACACCCTTAGATATACCAAAATCCGAAACTACCACAGATCCTCGAAAGAAACATTTCAAAGCCCTATTTCCAATCTAAATAAACACAAACGCCTTTTAAAACCAAAACCCGATTTAACAAAACATACATCGGTTGTCCATGCATTTTTAACTGGTCAAAATACTCATAGTTGCACGTAGTATTCTTAAACGGCAGTAGAGTCTAGAATCTTACCTCATTGAGCTAAAAGCTAGATGTCTCGATTCACGTGCAAAAAGGAACTTCGCTAGAATAAAAATCTGACTAGATGGTTGCGTAACCCTCGACGCCGATACCAAGAATCTGCAGTTTGATCGTCAAAAACGGAACCCCGGGCCCCCAAGAAATTAGAGAGAAGGCAGAGAGAAAAAGGAGGAAACTTAGGAGTTAAATTTTAAAAATATCTTTTGAAAATATCTAACTCCAGATATTTATAAGCCTCCAAAATATCTATTTTTTAAAATTTTTTAAAATTCGCACCATAACTTCCCGCAGCCCCCAGGACCAACCTCGCAAAATCTCTGGACCCAAACATGCGTCAAAATCACTTTTTTCTAGAATCTCGCACCAGGCCTCCACCGCTCGAGCGCCCAACCACCGTTCGAGCGGACCCTTGCCGACATACCACTCTGCCACCCCACCGCGCGAGCGGTCACCAGACAAACCACTCTCTGTCACCACCCCGCTCGAGCGCACACCCACCGCTCGAGCAATCATCGCTGGGTGAAAACCTGAACCAAAGAAGCAAGATCATACTTTAATCCTTACTCCCGTGAACACTTAAATCGTTTTTAAAAAATAAAATGGGTCAGAGTCTCACAGATCTATAACTCACCACGACACAACACCACATTTCGGGGACTAACCCATGGGCATGTGGTCCCCATCTTGCGCAAGTTTTCAATCTTTCACCGCGGAGCCGCTAGCCCAACTTAATCCACATCAATCCATACGGTTCATTATTGGTTAAAAACCCAGGAGTCCAACCCATAAATGGTTCCTCTCCCAATTATTGCCATAATACACAATTTTGATTCTAAAACCAAAATTTCCATTAAATTTTCAAATCACATGTATCACAACTTTCATTATATAATTTCTCACCATTCACATCGTTTCTTCCACGTTACCAAGTACCACAAACACAAGGTTGATAGCAAAAATATCACATCCTTTTGAAAATGTAACACCCATCATGTATATATAAATATCAATTTAAAACCCACTTTTACTGTAGAAGAAAAACCAACCAACCGGTCCAATGTATGCCTCCCAACTCAATCTAGATATATATATAGGTGTGGCACTAGCTCAAGGGACTAGAAATTTAGTAAAAAGGGCCAATATTAATGAAAATATGTTTTTTCAAAACATTCGGCTAAACAATGGGTGAAAACTGGTTAAGAAATTTTGACATACCCTCATTATTTTAATCATAACTTTTTCTACAAAATGAATTTTTTTGTCAGAGTAATCTTGTTGGAAATAGGACTTCTGGAGCTTCGATTTGAGTACAAAAATGACCTAATTCGGAGTCTAAATTTAGGCGATATGATCAAACAAAGTTGGCCCTGCGCAGTCAGTCCGTTCGAGCGAATATCTGGCGCTCGAGCGCCCAACCTTCTGCCATGTGAGTGCTCGAGCAGACAGGGCTTCGCTCGAGCGCGCTGTCACCTGAGAAAATCCCAAAATCTCCCCTGTTTTGAGTTCTAACCCTCCAAACACATAACCCTTTATCAAACATGCTTCAAATCTTTATTTCTAAACCAAAAACACTAGATTCAAGTCTTGAAACTCCTTTTTAATGCAACAAGTCATCAATTTCATGGGTAATCACCTCTCAAGAACCTCCATTTTGTGAAAATTAATTCAATCCACACACAAATCTACCAATATGTTAATTAAGCATGCAATGGACTCAATTTTTACTCATATACACAAAATATCAACCCAAATCTACGCAAGACATGTGAGATAATCTATATCCTACTTTGAATTTGCTCAAAAGCTTGTGATTTCTTCAAATCTCCCTCATACGGTTTGGATGTTGGGCTTTCTTGCTCTCCCAAAGCTTTATCTTCAATCTCCTTGCTGCAAAGCTTGATTTTCACCTTGCTCACCCTTGATCAAGCCTCGATCTTCAAAATTTGACAATGAAAGGTTAGGATTTCTTGAGGTGGAGAAGGTTCTCCCTCAAGGAGTGGAAAAGAAGAGAGAGAGAGAGAGAGAGAAGAGATGATAAATGGTTTAGGTTCTCACGTGACTAACTTATATATATATATATACATGTATATAATATTTATATATTTTTCCAATTTCTTTTTAAGGCTCGAGAACTTTCTATATTAATTCCGATAGCCCGCTCGAGCGAACCACCACCGCTCGAGCGGTGATTCGTGAACCTAAATCTCAGCAACTTTTCTTAAACTAAACTCAAATCTGCAACCTCACTTTTATTATCTCATTTCAATTTTTTTCATAATAATGTTGTTAATATTAATCATTATTTTATGTCTTAAGAATCATTTCTCAACTCATTAATTCGATCACAAACACATAACTGGAAGTGGAAGACAACAAAATAAACACGTACCGGGTTATCACATTTTACTTCCTGCCCGTTCTTTTCTTTTTGTCAATTGAGACCCATGTACCAAGCTCTAGAATGTATTTTGTTATCTAATTTGATTTGGGTTTGTAATATTTAAATACTCTACTTTATCTTTGTGGCAGAATGGGTATAAAATCATATGTTTTATTTACCGTATTTATTAGTGTCGCTCTTAGATGCTTTCAAAAATTTAGGGATCACAAAAGGTCCCAGTGGAATAGCCAAAAAATTGTGAGTTCTGATATCTGTTCTTTTTATTATTTTCGTTTCTTCGAAGACTGATAAAACTAAATAGAAAACATCACATACCCACATGTTTGGAAAAATAGAGTCATCACTTAGTTTTTGAGAAAAATCAAGAAAAATAAAAGTTAGCCACTGGTTTATTGTTACATTTGAAAATGAACTCAGATGCTAAGGTGTGATATGGGAAATGTGTTAGGCACCATTTTTTCCCAATTGTTAAGTTAGTCTCTCCTTCTCACTATTAGTTCTTGTTTTAAAATTTTCAAATGCATGCAAATACAAAATTTAGAGATTAAAGGGAGAACAACCAAAATGAAATAGTAAAAATATAAATATCATATTATATTAAGATGTCAATGGGTAAGAAAGCCAATCTTGAACATGCAAAAGAAGACGACTATGCCACTAAGATTAAGTAAACATGTTGAAATTGAACTTATAAAACATGGTAGAAATTACAAAATATTGGAAATCATGAAAGTATGTTACTGGAAATAATTAATGTTTGCAGCTGCAAGTAACAAGCTTGTGGTCACACACTTGTTGGTGTCAAAGTTCGCGGTTGTAACAACGAAAGTTGCAATCGTGCGGTTCAAATGACATTGTTTGCTAATTTCTAAACTATAGTGAATTGGATACAAGGATGCTATGTGTTCAATGATATTTTTTGAGGTTGAGAAAATTTTTTTTAATAAAATGGAAATTAACACATGGTTCTAATCATAATCTTGATTGAATATTCATACAAGTAACAAGAAAAATGATACTAATATCCTAATATCGGCTTTCCCACAAAAGATAGAAGAAATGGGAAGAAAAATGTTGAGATTGACTATAATACCTAAAGATGGAAATCTGCACGACTCCTCAGCATGCGAAGAAGCACTTGAAAGTCGGTCTCTTGATCGCTAGTCTAGCTTGGCTCACCAAGGTCACACTCAATGGAATCGAGGGTACCGATAACGATTGAGAATATATTGGGTTATAAGGCTTGGGTATACATTTCACCAGAGTTTTGCTATTTTTATCTAATCTTTCTCTCCTTCAAAAACAACCCAGGGAGTCTTATTTTATAGGCAAAGGGGTGCTAACGATGGCCAACAAGATTGAGAATATATTGGGTTATAAGGCTTGGGTATACATTTCACCAGAGTTTTGCTATTTTTATCTAATCTTCCTCTCCTTCAAAAACAACCCAGGGAGTCTTATTTTATAGGTAAAGGGGTGCTAACGACGGCCAACAAATTTAGGGTAAAAAAAATTAAAACTGGACCGTCGTGCAAACCAAAAATACGGTTGCAAGGAATAATGTAGCAACCGCAAGATTTTTAGGGTTTAAGCATGGCAACCGAAAGGATTAAAGTTTGTGGTTTTTGGGTTTGCAGGGGCATACTGGATTTATGGGCCGAAACATTATTTTAGTGATCAATCAAATGCTTTCCGATACCCTCTTCCTTATTTTTTTATCATCGGAGATACCGGAATAAACTTAAGATCAAGCTAGCTAAACTTTTATATTTACAGTGTCAATAGATCAAAATAAAGTTAAGAAGTTTTAAATTTTGTAATAAAAATGTAACTAACTCACCATATTAGAATGTAACCATCTATAAGCACACGTAAAAATTGTGAGACTAGGTTCCTTTTATTTTTGTAATATTAATGCATGACATCTTGGTTATCATTTTAATCATTATAGAAAAGCATGTTTCTATATATTTTATGCTTGTTAGTTTCAATCCCAGTCCTGTTGGGCACGTGACAGAAAGTTGGAAAACTTTCTGGAGCAGGACCACACGATTAGCCTTTAGATCGCTCGAGCGGTCTGTCTGGCAGGAAGTCTATAAATGACAGCTCAAGCCTTGGTTCTTGGTTCAAAGCTTCTCCTACAAGCTTCACTTTCTACACAAACCAAAACCTCTTACTTATCTCTAGTTTTTAGCTTGCTTCAAGCTTGGATATTAGTTTTACGAGGGTGAATTGGTGTTCTCCTCGTCAAAGGCTTCACTTTCATCCGAGTGGATTTTGGTTTCAGCTTTGATTTTTCACCGGTGGTTAAAGTTTCAACTTTTAACTCCTAATAGTAGGATTCTAAACTCTATTGCATTAAAAACATGTTATATATGATTATACACATTTTTAACGCATTAAATTTCTATGTGTGTTGGATTTTCGTGTTTAAACCTTGTTTGGTTAGGATAAAAGCATGTTTTCCTATCCTACGATATATTACAAAGTTGGTGGATGTGTGTACATATGATTTTCAAAGAATGAGTTTTGAAAATCGAAAGAGAATGTGATTTTGTTACAAAAACATGATTTTTGGTGTTTGGAGCTAACCTTAGGGGTTGAGCCTTCGTTTAAATGCCCTGGTGGAAAGGGTGAAAATATTTTGAAAATGTTGGTTGAGTTCTACAGTCGTAAGAATGATCTTGTTGTGTGCCCTAGATGTTTGTACATAGATGTGTGTGTACAAATGTTGGAAAAGCATGTTTTGTACCTTTTTAATGATTCTGTAGATGTACAGTAACAATGTGCATATGTGGGCCTCAATTGCTCCACGATGAAAGTCTAAAAACTTGCACAAGGTAAGTGCTTCGCTCCTTCGGGTTAGTTCCCGTAAATGAAGTGTTTGCCCCATTGAGAGGCGTTTGCTGTTGTAATAACGTATAGAACTTGTTATTATCTAGCGGGTCATTGGATACCTCGGACCTAGGCTAATGGGTGAAAGTCTATAGTTGTTATATTTATCTCCGGTGTGATAAAGTCAGTACATAGGAATCATTGACGTTTGTGGAAACCAGGTGTCACGACCCATTTTCATATATGGCATCCGTGACCGGCCAGTGAGTCAAACCCACCCGAGGCCTCTTTCTTTTACTTCCAAATTTTAATTCAAACATAACTTTCATCGATTATAAACAAAAAAAAAGATATTTATTTATTTCTATTAAACGAACAATTTTTATTTATCAACCAACTCCCAGAGCTGCGACATATGTACAGACACATAGTTTGTTTACAAAACCTTTCATAGTACATTCCATTATATATACAAAGCATGTACAGGAAAAATATGATGACTTCTAGCAACTTCAACTTTACTACGTGTGACTTGAAATGTTAAGATGCAACGTCCGTTAGCAAAGCTAGTGTAAGATCACAGATATCTGAATTACTAACAGTTTTACTATTTGGGAATGAGTTCTAACAGTCGACCAACACTTAGTATGGAGCGACCCTACAATAACATTTATTGGACATGATCATTCCATAGCCATCTGGCCATGGCTCCACCCTTATTACATCACCTCGCTGGTACGCTTAACGTCCTCCAGCGGTTAGGACGCCGTTCCGACAAACATTCCCACAATTTCGTCAATTTCATAATCAATCCGTCAATTCCAATATTTCATACCGAATATTAATAGGAAACAAAAATTAACAAAGATATCAGATGACTCACCTTAAACATGCAGTTTAACTTGTGCCTTACTCGTGCCCTATTCGATCTACACAAGAAAATAAACTTTAATTATAATTTTATCAATCTTTCTTTAAATCTTATTTTTATTTATTTCATTTAACTTATGTTTTAGTATACTCACCCCTTTATATTAGAATCAGTGGAATATTAAGCTTATTTAAAATATTATCTTTTAATTTATATATTAAGATTATTTTTCTTAAAATATTAACTTTTAAGTTTAACTAAAATATTATCTCCAAAATTATATTATATTATTAAAACTAATTAATTACACTAGTATTATTTAAACTAGCATTATCATTTTAGTTTACACTAACAGAATGGCTCGTAAAACTGTTTTCTCATTTTCTTCTTCTTCTTCTTCTCTTTTTTTTTTTTATAAAATTTATAATAATAATTCTAGCATTTGTTTTTGCCGGAGTAATTTTTCGGTGATCGAAGCCGTTTATTAGTGGTATTAGGTCACCAATAGAATAATGAACGTTGATGATAACATGTACGAAGATAATCGTGTTCTTACAAATAATAAGAATAATAATTAAATAAAGGTGACAATTACTATTTTATTTGGGTTCAGGTTCACCGGAAAAGGATTTCAATGATCAAAACCGTTCACTAGCTGTGGTAAGCCGTCGAAAAGATAGTGAATGTTATTGATCGGAAAATAATATTGTGTATAGAGGTGACCATGTGTATACAGATTATGAAAATAAAAGATGATTAATGGTGGTCACGGTTATGGATGATTGCAGTATTTTAATTTGTTCCAAGGTGGTCGCTGGTGATCCTAGGGGTGGTGGGTGGTGGCGTCGGAGGTAATCATGGTGGCCGGAGGTGACTGTGGTGGAAGAGAGAAATGAGAGAGATATATATATATATATATATACCGAGAGAGAGAGAGAGAGACCAAAACCGGTGGTTGAGAGCGGCAATAAGAGCGGCGAACGGCGGGGGAGGAGTCGCCGGTGGTCGTAATGGAGGTGGTCGACGGCGTCAGGCAACGGCGGCGGTAGTTCCGACAGCGTCGGGCTCGGCGGTGTTGCGCGGTGAGGCGTTGGCTTGGTAGTGCGGGGTTTGGAGGTTTGGCTCTGCTGTGTGAGAATTGTGTATATATGTATATATGTATATTATATATTAAGCACACACACTTATACATATATGTGCTTGGTGGCAACCCTTTTTTATATAACGGCTAAGAATGAGTCATCACCCCAGAGCGATTTACATTTTTCGGTCGTGTATGAGTCACAAGTTTAACTGACACGTGGTGATACATGGCGGTTCTTAATGGTATTTTATATTATTTTAAAATTTTTAGTGTAAAATTTTATGTTTAGAAAAATTCACAAAATTTAATATAAATTTTTAATGTCAAGTCAAAAATTTTCGTATCGTTAGAATTTTAATAATATATTCCTAAATATAAGTTTTTAATTTTTACGTGTATTGAATTTTAATTAATTTTATTAATATTTTTCCATTAAATTTTTATTTATAAGGTTTTGTTATGAATTGTATTTTGAGAGCATCGACTATTGTTTTTTTTTTCTCATAATTTGAATACTGAATTTTACATTCTCTCCATTAGAAAGTTTGGTCCTCCAAACTTAATACAAGTCAGGTTAAGAAAAACGTACCTCACTCAAAAAGTTCATAATACCTAGTCTTCATATCATTTTCTTTTTTCCACGTTGCTTCTCTCTCTGTGTGATTTCTCCACCAGATCTTAACTAGAGGTATAACTTTATTACGTAGTCTCCTTTCTTAGCGATCCAATATCCGAACCGACCGTTCTTCATAACTTAGATTTTGATCAATGCTTACTGGTGGTTGAATTAGGATATGGGAAGAATCAGCAATATACCTTCTTAGCTTGGAGACGTGAAAAACATTGTGAATTTGCGCTAACTCCGATGGTAAAGCTAATCGATATGCCACTGGCCCTACTTTCTCAAGAATTTCAAACGGACCGATATAACGAGAATTTAACTTACCTTTCCGTTCGAATCAAAATACACCTTTCGTCAGGGATATCTTCAAAAATACCTCGTCTCCTTCTTGAAACTGCAACTCTCGTTAATTATTGTCGGCGTAACTCTTTTGACGATCCTGCGCAATCTTAAGGTGTTCTCGTACTAAACGAACTTTCTCGGTTGTTTCTTGAACAAGTTCTGGTCCAGTAAGACATTCTTCTTCTGTCTCTGTCCAGCATGTAGGAGTTTTACATCTACGTCTATAGAGTGCTTCGAAAGGAGCCATCCTTATACTAGCTTGAAAACTATTACTGTATGTAAATTCAACAAGAGGTAAATGTTCATCCCAACTACCTTGAAAATCCATACTACAGGCTCGCAACATATCTTCTAGCGTCTGAATGGTTCGTTCTGACTGCCCATCGGTCTACAGATGAAAAGTTGTACTAAGGTGTGCGTTGTACTAAGGTGTGCGTTGGTTCCCATTGCCTTCTTAGAACTATTTCAAAAACGTGAAACGAATTTCGAATCACGATCAGAAACAATAGACATTGGAACTCCATGTAAACGCATAATCTCTCGTACGTATAACTTAGCTAACTGATCAATCGTGTGCGCAGTCTTAACAGGTAGAAAATGTGTAGTTTTGGTAAGTCTATCAACAATAACCTAAATAGAATTATGGTTCTTAGACGTTCGAGGCAGACCAACAACGAAATCCATTGTGATATGCTCCCATTTTCATTCTGGAATTTATAAAGGTTGTACAAGACCAGCAGATTTTTGTTGTTCCGCCTTAATTTGTTGACATCGCAAGCATTTGCTGACGTAGTCTGCCATTTCCTTCTTCATTCCCATCCACCAATACACTTTACGTAAATCTTGGTACATCTTTATTAACCCCGAGTGTATCGTAAATCTCAAATTGTGACTTCCATCTAAAATTTGCAGCTTAATGTCGAATATGTCAAGAACACACCTCGATTCTGAAATTTCAGCACACAATCTGAGATTTGAAAGTCTGAGTCTAGGTTTACCCTAACTCGTTCATATATTTTCTTTAGTTTATGATCCTCTTGTTGTCGACGCTTCACTTCTTCTAAGATTGTCGATTGGATAGTAACTGCCCTACATAATGATGTAGCGTCTCCCTTGATTATATTCAGCTCTGACTGCTCTGTGCCTTCTAGTGACAAAAGATGTTGAGTCACTAAAGTGTTCAAAGTTCTGATTGCCTTCCGACTTAGCGCGTCTGCCACAATGTTCGCTTTTCCTAGATGGTACTGAATATTAATATCGTAATCTTTCATCAATTATAACCAATGTCATTGCCTCAGGTTCAGTTCTTTTTTAGAGAAGATGTATTTCAAACTCTTATGGTCCGTATAGACGTCACAAGGAACTCCATAAAGGTACTGATGTCAAATCTTAAGCGCAAAAATAACTACTGCTAACTCCAAGTCATGCGATGGGTAGTTCTTCTTGTGAGATTTTAGTTGTCAAGAAGCATAAGATATGACTCTATCATTCTGCATAAGCACACATCCTAGTCCTTATCGTGACGCATCACTATAAATTGAAAATCCTTCTGTATTTTCTGGTACAGCAAGAATAGGAGTTGCTGTCAATCTTCTTTCCAATTCTTGAAAACTTTATTCTCATCTTTCATTCCATGCAAAAGATTCTCGTTTCCTAGTCAGTTCTGTTAAAGGTACGACAATCTTTGAAAAATCTTATACAAATTTACGATAATATTTAGCTAATCTAAGAAAACTTCTTACTTTCGTCACTGTCGTAGGTGTTGACCAATCTATAATTGCAGAGATCTTATGAGGGTCGATAGAAATACCTCCATTTCGAACCACATGTCTTAAAAATACTACTTCTTTTAGCCAGAACTCGCATTTCTTCAATTTTTCATATAACTTGTGGTCTTTTAATGTCTACAACACCTTTCGTAAATGATTCACATGATCTTTTTTGCTTTTAGAATAAACCAGAATATCATCAATGAACACAATCACAAATTGATCTAAAAATTCTTTAAAACCCTGATTCATTAGATCCATAAAAGTAGCAGGTGCGTCCGTCACTCCGAAAGGCATAACCAAGAATTCATAATGTCCATAACGCGTCCTAAATACTATCTTCTCGATATCTTCTTTCTTTACCTTTAACTGATGATAGCCGGACCGAAGATCAATTTTAGAGAAAACACCCGCCCCTTGTAATTGATCAAATATGTCATCGATCCGTGGTAAGGGATACCTATTCTTAATAGTAACTTTGTTTAACTCCCGATAATCAGTACATAATCTCATAGTTCCATCTTTTTTTCACGAACAGCACCGGAGCTCCCCACGGAGACATACTAGATCGAATGAAACCTTTGTCTAGCAACTCTTGCAATTGTGTCTTCAGTTCTTTCAATTCTGCTAGGGCCATGCGATACGGGATCTTGGAAATGGGTTGGGTTCCAGGAATAACATCGATAGAAAATTTGATTTCTCGATCTACAGGCATACCAGGTATGTCTTCAGAAAAAACTTCAGGGAATTCGCAAATCACTGGGATTTCGAACAAACCTGGACTTTTAGGTGTATCTTGTGTCACACAGCAAAGATATCCTTGACACCCTTTTTGAATCAGTTTACGAGCTCGAGTCACCGATATGAAAAGAGAATGCGAAGAAACCCTTAACCCCTTAAAATGAAACTCTCCTTGTGGGGTATAAAAATTAACACATTTGGTAGCACAATTTATATTAGCATGGTGAGAAGCAAGCCAGTCCATACCTAGGATAGCGTTAAAATGTCCCATCCTAATAGAAATTAGATTAACTGAAAACTTTATATCGTTAAGAATTACTTCACAATTCTTATACACCATTGAGCAAACTACACCCCGACTTAAAGGTTGGGATACTAGTAGTTCATATCCCAAGGGTTCCGGAGTTCTTGGTAATTTTTTAACAAACTCAGAAGATATGAAAGATTGAGTGGAACCGAAATCAAATAATACATAAACAAGTAAGGAACAAATGAATAAGTTACCTACAACAACTTCATCCGTGTTTTGAGGATCACCAGGAACCAACGCGAACATTCGACCTTGCCTCTGATTATTACTATTTTCTTGTATTCTGGGTGATCTCCTTGCACTTCCCATTCCTGGAGTCTGGGTTAAATTTTCATTCCTAGCATTATTTGCTAAAATTCTTGGACAATTCCTCTGAATATGTCCCACTGCACCACAATTGAAACATCTATTCGTCGTGTCATGCCACAAACACTAGGGTCACGCAAAAACCCACTAAAACACCCATTATAGAAAAAAAATAGGTTTTACAGTTGGAAATCAAATACAACATTTGATTAAAATATTTTTTCAATGATCAGCTCTCATAAACAATAAACATGCATTCTCACACATGAATAATATATCGCCAAAATGTGTACAAAATTAGCCATCACAGGCATTACATGTAAAAGTACATGTACAAAAATAAAAAAAAGTACAGCAAGTCTTTCATCACCTCTGCAACTAGGTCACCTAAAAATATTTTTACAGTAAAATTCTACACCGTGAGTTGAAGCCCAATAGAAACGGACTATATCAAAGCTGTAAAGCAGGTCATGCAATCATATGGTGGGAGCTAGTTCGACCACAAAAACCAAAACGATTTATCTCAAAAAAATCATAAGTTTTCCATATGAAAACCATTATTTTCATCCTTGAAACTATGCATATAATCCTGACAGATATCATGCCATAGTTAAGGGAAAACAGTAAAACCGCATGCTCCACTCGGATACTCAACTAATGAGATAAGATAAAATGAAATCCTATGTACCGACATTGCCATACCCACACGGACAGAGGCAACAACTATAGACTCTTGTCCATTACCCTAGAACCCAGCCATTCAAGGCTCGCTAGGTAATGACAAGTTCTATATGGAGTAACGACAACGACGGCACTCACGGGGCAATAAGCTTCTTTATGGATTTCCACAACCGATGGACGTAGCCTAACCAATCACAGACTTCTTTACGAATTTCCATAACCGATGGACGAAGTATAACCAAATCACGTTTACGGGGATTAACCCGAGGGATCGTAGCAAACTCACTCTGTGCACGTTTTTGGATTTTCACCAAGGAGCAATGTAAGCTAAATCAACACACCCACTGTCACGGTACATCTATGGATAACATTTCAAAATTATTTATAGCTCAACTATGAAAACTCGTAATACAATTATGCAACACATGTATAAAAGATCCAATCCATAAATATGGAGATCAACAAGTAGGAAAAATCATACTCTCATCAAAACATTTGAAAAGCTCAGACTCAACCTCAAAGGTTAGCTTCAAACCTCCAAAACACTAATGTCCAACACAAACCCATGATGCCCACGAAGACACCACAACCCCCAAGGGACATGAAATTTGACAAAAAGTTCCAACAAGGATGAAAAACAACCTTTCCCAAACATTCGGCCAAAAACGGGTGAAAAACGGTTTGGAAAAACTTGACACACCCTCACTATTTTGGTTATAACTTTTTCTACAAAAAAGAATTTTAATGTGACAGAGGTGCTATTGGAAAGAAGACTTCCGGGGCTTCAATTTGAGTACACAAATGACCTAATTTCGAGTCTGAATGAGGGAGATATGATCAAAACAAAACTGCTC
>JAOTRH010013694.1:0-22862 GCA_034768845.1 Heliamphora exappendiculata
CTGAAACCTTTTTTTTTTCTTCCCTTTTTGTGTGTGAAATAAAAAATTGAGAAGTGGTAGAATCAGCGAGGGGACTCCGCAGGAGGGTGGGTGCTTGGCCAGGGAGAAAAGGAATGGGGTGGGCAAGTGTGTGGAGTTGAGTTCCTTCCGCGGAGGAGGGTCGCACAGAGGGGGGAGGCCGGCTGAAACTTCTCTCTCTCTCTCTCTCTCTCTCTCTCTCTCTCTTTTATTTAAATAAATATTTAGGAGAAATGGAGGATTGAGGGTTTTGAAATAAATATGGAGAAATGAGGGATGGGGGGAGCGGCTGGGGGATTCCGCAGAGGAAGGGCTCGGCAAGGGAAAGAGGAGAGGGGTGCGAGGGTGTTTTACTTCCTTGCGCATAGAAGGGTTGCATGGATGTCCTCGTATCCCTTGATTAAAGTTAGGAGGGATGCCTTCTTCTTAGTGAGGTCCTTGCAAATATAAATTGGTCTGGGAGGTCGGTCCCCCTTTTGGAGCCAGATCCACCTGTATCGTGAAGCTATTTTATTCAAGAGCATAATCATCTGTACTTCATTATCCACCCTTATAAAAACCAATTGCACCTTTCTAAAAACGCTGCAAGAAACAAGAAACTTGTGATCATCAAAATCTTAGGGACTCGTGATAAATAATTGGTGGATGGTCTAGAAAGTACAATAGTCAATTTAAATTTGTATTGGTGTTTCATTGATTCCAAGAAGCCCAGTGGGTATCATTTATTGACACAATTCTATAATTAATAGAATCTTATCCAATGTGAAGAGATGTGGCAGGAATATATGGTTTAGCCAATCTATTTGTTCCTTTAGTGATGTCCAAATGCATTATATGTTGCTTAGGATGAAGCTGTTGTGTGCCTACAGGGAACTGGCCTCTCTAGTCCATAAAAACCAAGCACCTCTGTGAATGTTGATACCCCTGGCCCACTGGGTAGTGGGTAGTGCCCTTTTGTGTGTGTGTATTTCTCACTATTATTGTTATCACTTTATCATTATTATGACTACTATTGTTACCGCTATGAATATTCTGTGTTTGAGTTGAAACAATGAATATAAAAATTGGGACACAATACCGTAAAAATTAATATCAATTATTGGTCTTAATGTGTCAAAACCCTTTGACGTTCGCTGTCCCATGCAAACATCTGTTGAAGTTTAAATACAGTAGACATGGGCTTATGAGCTTGGCTGTAGGTTTGACCTTCATTTACAATTGAACTCTGTTATAGTGTCACGCCTACAGATGTGTTGCATTTGAAATTCTGTCTCTAATATAGCTACGTTTGAAATTTGAAATTTATTATATCGACTCCAGTGCAGCTGCTAATAATTCCTAGATCGAAAATTTGATGACAAAAACTGGATTTGGACAATCGATAAAGCATGCACAGCTTCTAGCATCTGACGCAACATAGCTCTAGAAAAATAGAAAACGAAAAAGACATGATCTGTGGTTCCCTATTTGTGAGAAGCCTCTACGCATTGAAATCAAGATCACGCATTACTTTGTATGGTATAAAATTCACAACTTGGATCAGTTAAAGGTGTGACTTTGATGGGGTTGAATTGAACCCATTTAGTGGTAATACAGTAAGTATTTTCAGGTTCAAATTGGTAATTTATATTATCTTCTATGTCACTGTTATTTTCTCGCTTCTTTCTGCCTCGAATGAATATTTTCAGGTTAAATTGAATATTATCAAAACTTTGGGGATCATATTGCTTAATGGATACAAAAAATTATTCTTTTGTGAAGGGAATAGACCCCTTGTAAAATCTTCAATACGCAAGCCCAAATGCCACTTGGCCAGAATTGTTAGTTAACTTTGTTTTGACTATCTTTATAATGTAAATAAACTGTTACATGTTTATACTGGGCTACGTGAATTCTTAGAAACAGATGTTTAGTGCTCCCTTACCCTCTTTTGCTCGTGTCCTAGGGCATGACATTGTTGAATGGAAATTAATTCCTAACTTTATAATTGTCTAATGGAACACCAGTTCATCTGAGAACAAGAACAAGATGATTCTTAACAGTTCAATGGACACTTTAAGCAATTGAAATTATTCACACTAATTAGAACAAGTGCCAAAAACTTTATCACAAAAATCACATCATCTATGCCGCATGACTCAACTGAGTGAGGTGAGAGTGACACCCTTTTTTATTCTTCGTTTTTGCAAGAGGTCTTCATCATTTCCATCACTCAAAACTAGCCAAGTAGCCACCAGCATACGGCATCTATCAAACACCACTTTAACACCTCTTATTTGGAAAGGATGGCAGCTAATTGCCACTTCTTTCAGCTGCCGTTGCTCTACAGCTCTAACACCAAGTCTACAATGCAAACAGTACAAAAGGGTCAGGAATGGTTACATCAATTTTATTGGTTTGATAGTTTGATATGTATTTCGGGGGATTTCGTCACCTTTTCAAAGATGTTCTGTTTTTCTCTTCATGTTAAAGTGATTGCATATCAATATATGATTAAGCATTGTAGTGATGTTGCGCGGGACTTGGTTATTTTTACAGACGTCACTACTACAAATTAAAATCCTTCTCTCTCTCTCTCTCTCTCTCTCTCTCTCTCTCTCTCTCTCTCTCTCTCTCTCTCTCTCTGACATTAGACTGCTGGGAACTGGGATGTTTACCAAGTATATGTGAAAAAAGGTGGTTGGGATATACTTACAGTCTGCATCTGTTTTGATCCACTGCTCCCTCTTCTGGTTAAAACCACTGCTGTTGAGCATCTCATGTGTTACGGTCAAGTTGGTGATTTCCTTCTTCAACATAGCTCCAAGAGGAGACTTGATGTTGTATTTATCCTGGAAAGTCAGTCTTCCCATGTTATAGCCGCTATCAATGAAATTTGTCTCGATCTCACATTTATGGGACTTATTGAACTCTTGCTCTGCATTTGATCTTTCAGGATGGACCTTTTTGTGGAACATTCTTAGAACCTTCATGTCACACATAAGAAAACGAAAGAATTTAGACAGTGATAATGTTATTCTAATGAATTCAGAGAGCTCCAACTTCCATAAAATTAGGTGGTCTAGATTTATTAAAAGTTGAATATCTTGGTAATGGTTGCAAGATCTGTTTTGGTTAGTTCATGAGATTCTGAGGTAGTGCTACATGGCAATGTGAGCTCTACAAGTATTTTTACTTTGAGATTTTGTTGAGGTAATTTTTATATGTTTGCCTTGGACCCCGCATACGCGAGAGTTTCGTGCACTAGGCTGCCTTTTAAATTACATGAATAATTCTCATTGGTGCTCATTATAGTCCAATTTTGTAGTTCCATCCGAGATGGGACACCTTTAACGAGTGCACAAAGTGGCACCAGAATCAGACACTCTGGCGCACAAAGTGGTCCAGAGGCAGTAGAATCAGACACTATAGCCCTGTTTGATAACCGATATAAGTAGAGTGAGATTAATAATAAGGATTAGGAATGAGGTGGGATTAATGAGCTGGAATTAATTTTTTTGTATTTGATTTAGATATGATAGTTTAATGGATTACATAAATTCATGTTTATTTTGAGTGGAATTGAATAATGTGAGATAGGATTATATTTATTCATTTTCAAGATCGCCCTTCTCCAATTTTCGCCATTGGACCGATCAATTAATCAATTCTTTCGAAGAAGGACCACTTGCTTGCCCCACCACCGCTGCGATCTTCGATTTCTCGACCTTGTATTTCTTCTTCACCATATCTATACGATTCTTGCACTGAATATCCGTCTTAGAGGTCTTTTTGGTGGTCTATTCACTATATTAGCAAGTTCCTTATGGTGCTTCTGCATCAGATTTCATTTGCTCAGTTCCAGGTACCGTTCACCCTATGCATCAATTAGCACTGATGTCGCTCCTTCGCTCCAGCAATCGTGGCAACTGCCGCTGGTACCAGTGGCCCTCGGCTGCTGAATAGGTAGTGCCGATGCCAGAGTTTTGGTTGACCCTCCACAAAGGGTAAAATAGGCAAAACACAATTTAAGCAAAGCCATGGACTACCAATAACAAGTCCCACCCGGTTTTCCCAATCACCCTTAATCAGGGTTTCCCAAATCTGAGGTCCTACCTAATCTGACTGAACAATTGCAAAACAAATACTGGCTTGCTAAGCCCAGTGTATTGCTAATACTCCCCATACCTCCAAATCTTTTATCAAACATGGCCTCTGTATCGTTTGATTCATCTAATGACTTTGATACGCCTGCATGTTTGTGTGCTGCGTGTGTTTTAGAGCATTATATTACATAGTTTTAAAAATTGGCCGTTACTGTTACGTAACGTTGTTATTGTTATGTAACGCCGTTGCGTATAAGTTTCAACGTCTCTCGTTACCAGTTACAGCTGATTTAGTGGTGTGACAAAAGATCTCATGTGTAAAGGCCGTTACAGTTATCGTAGAGACTGTTACAATGGTATAAAGGCCGGTTCGTACCACTACGACCGTTACGGTATTGCTACGGTACTGCTACGGCCATTAGAGTGACTATAATAGCTTTTCAAACTGGGAATCAATTGAAATTATTTTTAGGTGCAATTTCTTTCACTCTTCATAAAAAAAGCTTTTATAGCAATTGAAAATCTCATACTTACTTGAGTGAAACTTGATTTGCAAAAGTTACATAATTTCTAGTATTTTTGGCTTTTGAAAATGTCAAAAAAACTATTTTTCGGTGAAAATTTTCAAGATCTATGCAAAATAAGATTAACATCTTTAGATCTTGTTTGTTGTAGATTAGATTCATATATTTATTGTTGTTTTATTTTATAATTATATTTTAAACTTCTTAAAAAAAATACTTTTCAAATTACTTATTCAAGACTTATGCAAACTTGCAAACTAAGTTTATATTATTTAGATTTTGGTTGTTGTAAATTAAATTTGTATATTTAATGTTTAATTATTTTTTTATTTTTCTTAAAAAAATCAATAACATTAATTTTAAAAAAAATCTTAGTTTAATATCTACTTAGAGTAAGTTTAGAATATTTAGATCTTGATTTTTTTGATTAAATTCATATATATTATGATTTATAAAAAATAGTTTTTAAAATATTTGTTCAAAATCTATATAAATAAGTTTAGAATTTTTAGATCTTGATTGTTTTATTGTATATTTAATAATGTATTATTTTTTAAAAGCATTTTAAAATTACTATAAAAATTAAAACATATGTTGAATTATGTCTAAAAAGTGCACAAAATTTACCAAAACTATTTTAAACTTTAATTAATATAATTTTGGAATAAAAATACGCATATCACTATCGATTAAATTTTAGGAGTTGTGCGAAAAAGAAAAATATTCACGGCTCCGGTTACCGCTATCGTTATACTACGATTGGTGCGTCCCGAAACCATGTTACCGCCACCGTTACTGTTACTATTACGACAACCGTTACCGCTATTTAAAACTATGATTATATATAACGTTTCAACTTTCAACTTAATTAGACTTTAGGTAATCACATGCTTATGGTACTTATCTAAGATATAAATGGCGACACATATGGGACCACTATTTTGATAGGTTATTCTTAGGATACCTGAGATGGGTGGCCAACCTTGGGGAGCTTCCTCTTAGTTGAAGCAGGATTAGCAGCTGCACCAGCAGCAGAAGCGGCAGAAGATGCGGAGCTTCTTGGAGTTGGAGAGGAATGGAGCTTTGTTAGGATCTTCTTGATGAAAGGCAAGGCATATATTCCCTTGGTGCGGTTCTTTAGTTTTCCACATTTATTAGCTGAATGGTCATATGCTATGTTATTCATCTTAAAGAGCTGCCCCAGTGATGTCCTTTCTTTGGTTACCTGTATGCTTGTTTTGGGAAGTTCAATTGAAGAGCCAAAAAGGTATCCCTGGAGTGGACATACACCAATATCTCCATGCTCTTCGGTGTCCGCACCTTCAATTTGCTTTCCACATATTGTAATAATGCTAACCTGACTGCTTCTCTCTGGTGATTCATCACCCATCTCTTTAGCTTCGGCCTCAAGGAACTTCTCTAGTTCATCATTTATAAACTTCAAGTCATTCTCAGTTGCCTCTGTTTCTTTCTCAGCTATTTTCTCAAAAGGCATGGGAAATGTTGGTGTTGGGGGCTCTGTAGTGATTAGTTCCGATCCAAGGGTTCCAATCATGAAAAAGCCGTCAAAAGTTGCAGTGATCATAATTGATGACTCCTCTTCAGAAATCTCTTCCACTCTCTTGGTTTTGAGTTCACTAGGAGATTTCTGGCATCCCCCTTCTTGCTGCCTTGAGTTTGCATAGCTGAATGATGGCTTTGGGTAGTACTGTTGCTCGTAAAGCGGTTGCTGCGTTGAGAAGCAAGCATATGAGTTCCCTGAAACCAGACATCACAAGAAGTTCTTAACAACAGTTATGGCTGTTTACTTTCTTTCTTCTTTTCACTAAGGGATAGGGACCATTCAGATGGCAGCAGTCCATCATAACATATGAAGAGGAGAGTAGTAAAGTTGCATGCAATGAGTCAATGACATAACGGTGATGTCTTCAAGTGGTGGTAGCACAAATTAGTACTCAATCTTTTAGGACCATTTTTGAGGAAGTGGCAATTTTATCCATAATCCTTTTTAGCCAATATAAATATAATGAGTAGAAAAAACTCAATGCATATTCTAGTGGTTTAAAGTGGTCTTAGAAATTCATCAGGCCTTTTGTTCCTGATTAAAGGATGCCACTGTAAGACAACACAATGCAGGGGGGAGAAAAAACAATGGAAAGAGGAATTAATATTTAGGGACTAGTTTTAATAGGAAAAGTGGAGGACAGTGGGAGTACCAGATGTGAATTCTTTGAATGGCTCAGTGCTGTTTTGCCTTGGTTTACGGTGCATCCAACTTAGTAACTGCAAAATTGACAGGCAAAGGATAAAGATAAAATGTTTGATTATGTTCATTCAAAATTTAGAAAAACTTGGACTCACCTTCATCTCAAAGTTTCTTTTAGAGGACTTGATGATAGATTGCTTTGATTGTCAAGGAGACAGTGAGATAAGTTGAGGAAAGGGGATTTAAAAAGCAGGATATTTGGCCCTTGTGGAAGGGGGGAAATAATGGAGAACGCTTTCATTCACAGTTGTTAATACTAGGAATCTTGTAGTGGCTAGAAGGGTCTGAGATAGCGCCGAACAGAGAAGTACATAAAGAAAGATACAAGATTTTGGTTAGCCATTCTTTGTCAAGATGAGATCCGGTGGGCAAGTTGATAGAAGTCCGACCCTGAAGCATAGGACTCTACCGAATATCTTCATTGAATGCAGTTGTATCCAATGATAGTATGAAGATGTTCTACTCATTAGTGAACGAAGGGGACTGAATAAAACTTTAAGAGCTCGTTTGATAACTGGTATGGATTTGGTGGGATTAGTAATGAGGTGAGATTAATTTTTTTGTGTTTGAATTGAGTAAGATTAAATAACGAATTAGATAAATTCATGTTTGATATTAAGTTAATTTATTTTAAAATTAACTTAAATAAATTAATAAGTTAAATTTTATGTTATTTATTTTAATATTTTAATATTTTAATATTTCTTATTATTTTTTAAATTTTTTAAATTCACTATTTAATCCAATATTTCCTATTTCTACACCTCTCTTACTAAGTTATCCCTCATTTGACGGTCTAACAATCCATCCGGATAATTAGTCCAGAGGCTTTTTTATACAAATAAACATCGGATTGGACTATACTCTGGATTAATAGTCTGGACAGATTGTTAATCCGCCGAAATAAACGAGACCTAAGGGTATGTTTTGATTGGTCGGATTAGATGTGGAATTAGATTATATATCCTATGGCATTACATATCCTATGGGATCACATTTCTAGCATTTAGATGCAACAAGTGGTGGATGAATTATTTATTTATTGGATGACCAATCTCACAAGACGTGGAATAAACAATACTTGAGAGAGATGGTATTGATATTCGCTCACTACTATTCTCATGGAGTCACCAGATGTGAAATATACAATATTTTGGAGAGATGGTATTGATATTCGCTCACTATTATTCTCATGGGAATTATGTATCCCTCATTACTAATCCGCTCAGCCAACGGGGCCGGAGCCTTAAAAGTTGTAGGTCAAGCCTTGGCTTAAAATTTTCCTTTAAAAACCTTACATGGCTTACCTGCATCATTGTGACCACCTTTATCTGCTATCGCTTAAATTAATGTGTAAAAATAGTGTGGGTATAGCAAGTACATGTATCAGAATCGGACTTAAGCTTTTTTAGTTTAACTTTTTTTTTCCTTTGTATTTCATAGTTTTCCAGGATTTGGAAGGTATATGATGGCTTGTTTACTGCAAGTCCAGTGTTCTTGTTGGAAGAACTCTCTTATACTATTTCCAGGATTAAACTAGCAACCTAGGATTAATCAGAGTATAAGTGTTATAATTATTCAATTGTTTGAGAGTCATATAATTGTTAAGCTATCATAAAATTGAACTCGATTTTGAGCACCACGTGGAGTTTGCCTCATTTCTATTGTGGGTCATCGACTCTGCAAATTTCTATGCGCTGATGGAAGAAGATTTTTATTTCTGCATCTGTATATGTTATTTGTGAACAAGGATTCAAGTTCATTATATTTTTTTTTCTAGGTTTGGGACTCCTGACATCTACATTTTTTACTTAATAGTATTATGGTCAGACTTTAATGACAGATTACTCTCTTTTGCAGAGATGGGCCAGATGGCTGTTACACGAGCACAATTAGAAGGTTGTGTTGATTGTCATGAAAAGTGTTTTACCTTAGAGCAGCTTGGGTACTGGGTAGATTGCGTTGTCGGCTTGGGGATACTTTCTGCTCCCCACAACTATTCTCTGAATAAAAAAGTGAAATGAGGAGAAAGCTATTATAAGCTTCGTGACAGAAAGGTATGCAGCCATCCTTGATTTGAATATATTTGTATTTCGCTCTCATAATTTTTGGAAGACAGTAACCGATGCCCCATGATTTATGTGGGATAGTCTGGAACTCGTATCTTTCTTCCTAATCACTCGTTTGGATTACTAAATAGGCGAGAAAAAGAAAGAAATGGAGAGAATTTTCTCTTAATGACCCCTTTTTTAATCTCTCCAAACTGAAGAGGTTTGGAGAGAAAAACACTAAAACTTAACTTTACCAAATTTGACTCTTTGAAAACAAATTCAAACTAGGGTTAATATAAGGTAAAGTTGGTAAATAATATAATTAATATTTGATACTTTTTTTCCCTGTTATTTTGTTTTTAGTTTAGCCAAACAAGATAGGAGAGGAATAATTATTTTTTTCCCTTCCAAACATATTGAAGAGAAAAACATAATATTTTCTGTTATCCAAACATCATGCGGAGAAAACCTTTCTTTTTCTTCTTTTCTTCTCATCTTCTCTTCTCTTCTTCTCTCTTATAAGTAATCTTTTTCTTATCTCATAGGTTCCCAAACGCTCTGTTAAAGTGATATAAAGATTGATTTGAAGGGGACGGAACAGCACCTACTGATGGGATGTTGATATTATATGGCCCGTTCTGTGAAACTCAGCCATTGTAGATAGGTTACCAAGAGAAAAAGGAGAGCTCAAACATTCATCATCTGTTCCGGACTTCGATTTTTCATCTTCTGGTTTCTGATGGCAACCACTAACCTACATTAGTGTTCTGAAGATCCAACTGTTAGCCTCCATCTTTGGTTTTGAATTCCATGTTAGTGAATCACTTGGAACTGCTGTTGGTGATGCTGTTAAGTGAAGTTTCTGGTTACAGGTATGAACACTTCTACAACTCATCTTCCACAACAATATCTCGTGGAATATTATGTTTTGGCTGGAAATTAGTCGAATAATACTTTACGCTGTCATACAAATGTCTTGCTGTTAAGATGTTTTTTCGGTTTCGTCGTGTCTTAATTCGATGAAGGTGAAAGATTGGAGTGTTATAGTTGGAGTTAGTCAATGTGCACATGTACTCAACTAAAGCTGACTCGAAATGGTATTTTTTGTCACAAGAACATGTCGTAACCTCCATTATGGGATTTTAGCTAAAGATTCAAAACAATAAGTTTTAACGCTTAAGGTTCATCAACAAAAATCTTAACGCGCAAAGTTCAATTGCATGATTTGTCTCGAAAATACTCTGCAAATAAATAAATTTATCTATTTTGCATAACAAACAGATAAGTTTTATCTGTTTGTCATATTTATCTGTTTAATATGCAAATAGATAATTTTATCTGTTTGCATATTTATGCCTAATAGATAAATAAATTTATTTGTATATCAACATAGATAATACAAATAAATATATTTATCTGTCTGTATATTTATGCTTAACAAATAAATTATCTATTTTCATATCAACACATATAATGCAAATATATAAATTTATCTGTGTTATTTATATATATTTTAAAAATACATAGATAAATTTATTTGTATTCTTTATATATATTTTCAATAAGACGGATAAATTTATCTGTGTTTTTTATACGTGCTTTCAATAAAAGACAAATAAATTTATTTGTGTTTTTTATACATATTTTGAAAAGAAACAGATAAATTTATTTGTTCTAGAATATTTTGTTTTAAAAAAATTTTACGCGTTAAAATTTTTATAAAGATAAATTTTACTAATTAAAATTTTTTATATTAGATAAAAAATAATAAACGACTTATAAATTAAACTGTTCTATAAGTTTTTTTGAAAATACATAAATGGTGAGAGAGTTGTTAAACCTATCAAGTTGTTAAACCTTTCACAATCGAATTGTGGAGGGGGCCCCTGCGCCTGCGGGGGGAGAAATGGCTGTTGAGGGGATCCCTGCTTTTAGCTAAGTAACGAAACACTACAAAACGATGCAATTTAGCTCCTGAGGGGTGGACCCAAGACAAAAGAATCACCCACCCCTCATTTTCTCTCATTCCCAAATCAAACAAACACAAAAAAATAAATAAATAAAAAACAAAACTCTGAATAAAATAACTCAAAAGAGCAATATGGACAGTGTTTCTTAATTTTTCTTTTTTTGGGGGTGGGGGTGTTTGTGGGTATAGGCTGGTGGAGGAATCCTGTCCACACACACACACACACACATATATATATATATATATATATATAGTTGAAGCTTATATTGTGAGAGTACTAAGTATATATTGTGAGTGTAATTTGTTCGCGTAACAGTATGCACAGGTGTTTGCAGAGGTGTTTGTTGTAGTTGAAATTATGAATTTATAAATTGTACCTGAGAAGATGTGTTGCGACTTTAAGTAGAAGTTGTAAATATTTGTTAAGTTATGAATTTATAATTTTAAAAAGTAGAATTTATATTTGTTGATATAGAATTAAAAGTTGTAAGCATATATGTTTAGATTTTTGTAACTTTTTTACCGAATTATAAGCTCTTTTTTTTTATTACAAGGGGAGGGAGAGTTGTCGGGGTTTGAACCCGATTGAGTGAGGGCTCATTGAGCACCGACCACTTGGGCTAAGAACTTTCTCACTGAATTATAAGCTAAAAGCTATAATTTAGTATGGATAAACACTTCGAAAATCATAAAACAATTTAATGGTATTTGGTGTTATTGAAATTAGCTGTTTATAGGTTGTAGTTGAAAAAATAATAATTATAATTTGTAGCAGAAGTTATGTTTAAAAAATATGTTAACTTATAACTTAAAAGTAGTTTTTCTTTAGAAGAAAAAGTAATTCAGTAGCAATGTGAAAGTAATAATTGTAGAAGAAGATGAGAAGTTGGTAGATGGGAAAAAAGTCGGTAAATATTGCAAAATTGCAAAGTTAAATCATATTGGCAATGGATACCAAATATTGACATTCTCCTTCAAAAGGTTGAGGATCACTAGCATCACCAAAATCATACATTATGATGGGGGTGTTTTTCACTATTAGTTTTTTAATTTTTTTATTATTAATTTTAATTATAAGTTATAATTTTTTTTAAAACATTCATAATAAATTATTACAAGTTATAATTATTATTTTTATTTCATCTACAAATTATAATTTTTATTAAATATTTATAATTTTTATTATAAATTATAATATATAAATTATTAATTTAAGTAATGATAAACATCACCGATTTCCAAGATAACCAAATAATAATGAGGATAAGCATGTAATATCAGCAAATCAATAACTACGATTCTGAACTGTACCCGTTTGAGTATGGGCCTGTGGGCCCACCAGGGTCCTTACTTTGATAATTCACTTTGGATCAATTCATAAGAAAGTCAAATTAATTTGACAATTGTGATCATGTGATTTCATTTTCAAGAATAGATGCTCTATTTTTAAGATCATATGTGCCTTTCTTTTTTTCTTTTTCCTTTTTAATGACAACAAAGATAATGAAACCATGTGATTAACAAATGAAAATTGATAGATAGTTTTTCTAGTACAAATATATTATAAAATGGGTCATGCTAACAAGAAGAGTCTAATGGTGCAATATCGATACTGCTACACAGTACACATTGTACCAATAGTAAAAGCGGTATATATGCCGGCAGGTACATAATTGACAACTTTGCTGCAGCCGCTTCTTTTTTTGCTTGCTTTTTTTTGATGGTTTTTTAGTCTGACTTTAATTGATTGCGACAAAAATTTAGTTTAGTTTGATTTTATTTGATTTTTTATGATTTTTTTGACAATGGATTTTATTGAAATTTGTTTTAAATTATAGGGTTTAAATTGTTCAAATTGAAACGGTAGGATTTAAAGGTGGTGTTTGGCAAAGTTATTGTAAGTAATTTATATATTGTAATTTGTAGTAGAAAAAGTAAGCATTTGGTAAAAATTGTAACTTATAGTTAAAATAGAAAAAAAAGTAATTATAAGTTGTAGCAGAAATTGTAAGTGCTTAAAAAAATTTGTAACTTATAGTTAAAATTAATAATAAAAAATTAAAAATTACTAACAGTATCATTCTCAAACACCCAAGAGTGAATAATTAGATATATTTGACACACTAGTGATATAATTTATTAGCTAAAGTATGTGACACCGTCTCTGTTTGGTTGAGGATTTATAAGTCAAGTCATTTTTAAAAAAATAAATTTTCCCACAAGTTTTTTGATTTTTCAACCTTTTGCTTAGAAGCTTCTAATTTTTCTTTCAATCTTGACTAGAGTAAAATTAATAATCAAGAAAAATGAACCATTTTTCTTTTTAAAAATCTAATAATCTAGAAAAGTGACGTATTAGGGTTTTTTTTTTTTTAAAAAAAAAAAAAAAAGAGAAGACTATTCCAATCTTAAAAAGTCCAGAATGGGACGTGCATAGAAGTTCAATGAAGGGTTATTAAAAATCATATGAGATATTCTTACCTATATTAACAAAGGTTTGTTCTGTTCTAAGTGTATGGTGCCTCTCTTAAACATTATTAACCTCATCATGTTTCTATCTCTATCTCTATCTCTATCTCTATCTCTATCCATATTAATAAAGAGCCGGTTGTTAGCCCATTTTTCGTTCTGTGTAAAATACCCTTTTTACCCTTCACAGTTCTGGATTACCCTTTGCATGCTCTGATGCATCAAACCCTTTTTCCTCCCAAGCCCCAATAATGCATGAGAATTCGCCAGCGTGAACGGTAGAATTGGCTTCGTTTGGGATATTTTTAATTTTATTTATTTAAAATTTTTAGTAAATTTTTTTTATAGTTAAGTTAAATTATTATATTTTTTAAATTCTCTCGTCAAGACGAGTCGAAAAAATAAACTATTATGATCAAAGTATAAAACAAAATTTTACAAAAAAGAAAAAAGTCAAAATAAGTCAATAAATTAAATTTAAATATTATTTATTTTTGCTTTTATTTAAATTTTTTTAAATTTTTAATCAATTTTTTAATTTTTTCAATTGATCTCATCGATGAGACCATTTTAACTAAATGTTTAATAGTTATAAATATATGTCAAGTTTATTTTGATGATCTATTCTATTCATATTATAGAACTCAATGAAAAAAAATTTCATGTAAAAAATTAAATTAATCTGGTATCAATAATTTAATGACTTGTTAATATTTATTTTAAATAAGATTAATGATCTACTCTTAAAATTACACATATTATTAAAATAAATATTATAATACATTGCATTAACAAATATTTAATTAATTTAATTTTTCACATGAATAATCTTCTCAATGTACTCTATAATAAGATAAATGATTTTGAACATCAAACTGAGTTTAAAATAGGCCTATAAAAATTAAAATTTACGATAAAAAAATAAGTTCTGTTCTTCATCCCCGTCTCCCCCTAATAGTGTCCCTAAAGCTTGGCAAAAAGTTAGTATTATAAATTTTAATTTAAGACTTAATTGCTATGAATATATCTAAAGCTTATTTTAATAATTCGTACCGTTCATTTTATAAAATTTAGATAAAAAAATTATTCATACAAAAAATTAAATTAATGTGACATTAATAACTAAAATTTGATAACAAAATCATTCATACGAAAAATTAAATTGAAGTGGCATCAATAGCTAAAACAAGCAACCCCAATTTATAGAGGAACAAAAAAAACTTGTAATATAGTTTAGAATGATATAAAGATTTTATATATTTTAGTTTTTCCTAATTTGTAAAAATAAATTTTAATTAAAAATTAAATAGAAATGTATTAAAAACCTCCTTGCTTATTTGTATTTTATTATTACATAATTGGATTCCTTAATTCAAATTTAAGACATTGTAAATAGTGCTAATAAACTTTAGTTTTTGGTGTTTTAACTGAAATTAAAGACTTAAAGTGAATGTTATTATTTGTTTTGTTAATGCTTGTGAGCAATTGTTTAGCTGATATTAGTCTTTGATTCTAATCATTTTGGACAAATTTAGATTGTATATATAAAATTTAATATAGTGAAGATAATTATTTGAATTATATATTTTTTACTCTTAAGTGAGTTTATTATAAATAACAATTTTAATAATGTTATTATATGGATAATAATTGAAATAATCTATCTAAATATCTTTTTGTATGATATATTAATATTTAATTTTACACCTCTCATGTATTATATATTTATTGCTTAGCATCTTCTGTAAATGTTTATTGATTTTATCATTTCGTAAGGAAGAAGAAATTTTAAGAAACACATAAAAAATAAAAGAGTTAAAAGATAAACAATACTTTAAAATATAATATTAATTATGAATGTAATTGGTTATTTGGTTCTTATTTTTTCTCTTTATTAATTATTGTTTCTATTCTTTTTCTAATAAATCATCAACCAAACACACAATAACACCACTATTTCATATATAATTTCTTAAAAATTAAAATAATTTTTAATAATAATAATATTTACTTGACATTAATTAAAAATACTAAACTTTTATATGACTCAATTTTTCATCTCACATTCACAACAACTAAATTCAATTTCCGCCTTACATTTACTCCAAAATATTACAATACTTCTGACTAAAGCCCTGTTTGAAGAAATAACTAGAATAAAATATTAAAGTTTATGTTTGTTATAGTTTTATTATAAATCATTTTCAATTTATAATATACTTTTCTTAATATTAAATCAAATAAGTATATTTTTTAGAATTCTCTTGTTATGAAGAATAAGAAAAAGTAAAAAATTTAAACTACAAAATAAAAAAAACCTTTATATAAGATAAACAAAAGTCACTTAAGAGGCTTTTGGTGGTTTGTACGTATTTAGTAAACAGTTTTTAACTTGATTCCGAAAGAATATATTTTTAAAATTTCTCTCATTTTACAAGATTTTTATAAAAAAAAAGTCTTGTAAAAATAAATAACTAATTATTTTCTAAAAATAATCATTCACTATATATTGGATTATTTTCTAAAAGTAACTTTCCAGCCAAACATCATTCTTGGTAAGTTTTTTGCTTTTATCATATATTTTAATCATTTTCTAATTACAAAATCAAGATTATTTTACATTTACTTATTGCAAAAACATTTAATTAGTATTCGGATGAAAGCATAAACATATTCCCCTTTTTTGCCAGCCACCACAATTTTTTCTTTAGAATTTACATTAAATTTTATTAATTTAAGCAAAAAACTCCGATATTACATCTTATATGCTATTTGTTTCACTTTAGTTTTTACAATACATTAGAATAATATTTTTATTTGTTACCTAAAATTCTTAATTTCTTTTATAAATAATTTATAATAAAATTTAAAATTATTAATGAGCCAAATTTTATGTATCGTGTCTTCGCACGCAACCCGCTCATTAGTACTTTTCAAATATTTGGCTCCACTGCTCCACAGGGAGTTTGATTTTTTCTAAATTGGTGGTACAGATCGTGACAACTCTAACGGACGCTCTAATTATTTATTTCTAGGGTGAGGTTTCTTTCAAATCCTGTTATGAATTGGAGAGATTCAATTGGATTTTTTTAGGTTTATAATAAATATATTTTAATAATTTAAATTATTTATTTTATTATTTTTAATTTATATATTATTATTATAAAAAATTAAATTGATCGAATAGTCCTAAACAAATTATATTTGTGTTAATAAAAATAAATTGTAATGTTTATTTTATTATTCATTTTATTAACACAAATGCGATTTGTTTTGAAAGTTAACGATATTTGATTAATTTAATTTTTTACAATAATATTATATAAATTAAGAATAATAAAAATTATCAAAATATATTTATTTTAGACCTAAAAAAAATTTAAGTGAACATCTCCGATCTATAACAAAGCCTAATCCTATTTCTAAGAACTTGATTGATGACTAGTTTAAAAATTAGTTTAATTTTTTTTTTATTCTTATGTGTTTATAGTAAAAAAGTTAAACTGAGTTTAAAGTAGTTAAATTATTTAGTAAATTATTATTTTTTTATTTTTAAAAATTAATTGATTGGGTAAAAACTTAATTTTTATTCTTCTTTAAATTAAATAGTATTAATAGGGGTGTTTACAGTCCAATTTAATTCATTTTTTAGTTAAACTAAGAATAAAACCATTATGAATGGTTTCATGAATTTAAGGAGCACCATAAAATCAAACTAAACCAATAAAAAATAGTTCTATTTGATTCCAATTTAAAATCGCACTTATAAGACTAAATGCTTATTGTATAATTTATGTTTAAAAAATTATATGTTAATTTTGCGTTCTATTTTTTCTTATACTGTTTTATTTTATTGCTTCTTTTATAAAATTATAAAATGACATTCTCATATCTATAGAATATGCTTTATATTCATCCTCTTGTAAATTTATTATTTTTTATTCATCATTAATAATTTATAAATTATATAATATTATAATGTAATGAAAAGAAAGTAAAACATTAGTTTACAGAGAAGATAGAAAGAGAGAAAGGGACGAAAAAAAATAGTTAATGGTCTAAAGTTTCTTATTTATGTATAATATATAATATAATATAAATGTAATATAATTAATGGTTCAGTTCTTATTTCGAGAACTGAATTATAATCGGTTATAAATAATTTAATATCGAAATCAAATTATATGATTTGAACTCGCATATTAATTTCGTAAATTTTTTTTTAAATACCCCAATGTGTAGATAGTATTAATAATAAATAAACTATTAAGTAAGGATATTATTATTTTTTTAGAATAGAATTAAAATTTAAAAAAAGTATTTTAAGAATTAGTGTTTTAAATTGAATTTTTAATTTTTTAATTTTATAAAAAATTTCTTACCAAACAAAGTATAATAATAATTTTTTTATATTTTTAATTAAAAAGCTAAAAAAAGTTGCATCATCAATGAAGCCCTAAATCTAAAGTCTAATAACCTGTTATGGTACGGACCAATCGAGAAAGAAATCCAGCTCGTGTGATGTGACATGCACATAAGCTTTGAAGATTCAAGGAGGGGGCGCGGGGTCCTGCTGCGCCTGAAACGGCGCCGTTTTGGGGCCGGTTTTGTTAATTTGGTTGGTTAATTTGGGGAAGGAAGGCTCAAAGGCTGGCTTTACTGATAGAGAAGGATGCTTCAAGGCTTGTATATTCCTGGAGAGAACTATTAACAATTAACATGTTAATTATTTAATAAATAAAACAATTGTAGTTGTGTTTAGAGAATTGAAAAAAATTAGTTTTTTTTATCCAGAAAAAAAAAACTGAACCTTTAAATTATGTTAATTGTTTTTTTATAACTATAATTAACGTTTTTTTACAAAAAAATTATTAGAACAAATACTATACGCATCTTAAACACACTAACATAATGAATTTTTTTAACAATATTTTCACTACACCCCTCAAATTTACTATTCTCAGTCTTGCCACTAATAAAAAGAAATTTATAAAAATTCATAAACGATATAACAATCAATACAATATATAACATGTAATAATAAAATATAAGCAAAAAATTGCACAAGTGAAAAATGAACATTGTCCCCGCAATAATAATACATTTTTTACAATCTTTGAATTGTGATTTGGAAAACAACTACACAATAATAATTCACTTTTTTTAATTAAAAAAGCTACACAAGTTCAAATAATAGAATCTAGATTTTTTAAACTTCACTATTTTTTAAATAAAAATACTTTTAATTTCTTTAATAAAAAAGTACACAACAATAATACTTTTTTTTTTTAATATAACAATAAAATAGGTCCAAAATTCAAATACCAATTTTTGAGAGGCAAACTAGCTATCGATGGACTTGAAACGCGTCGGTGTTTTCGTCGCAGGCGTCAGTGTCGGCAGTGGTGGCTTCGTTTTCGTTGGATGCGGTGGAGGCTACCGTCGAAGGCGACGGCAGTGGGGCAGCGTTGAAGGCGACGACGAATGGCGTTGAGGGCACCAGCGAGCAAAAGAAAGAGGAGAAGGTACCGTTAGGGCAGATGACGAGCTTTCTATACCCTAAAAGTATTTTTAATTTTAGGTTTTATTTTTAGAGGAAATAAAGTTGCCAAAACGATGTAGTTTAACTGCAAAAATTAACAAAGCCAATTCGAGGCAAAATGGCGCCGTTTTGGACACAACAGGTCCCGCTGTGCTTTGGGGGCAGCAGGGACCTTGCACCCTCAAATAGGAGATTGGAACCTTATTTGGATGCGGAATTAATAAGAGAGGATGAGATTATTTTTAAATTTATATATATTTATATCTGACCATCACTCGGAGGGATTAAGAAAACCTTCTTAACTAATTTAACACATCCCTTGGTGAACTATCTCAGTTCTTTTGAGCGAGGGAGGGGAGGGGTGGTGGTAAGCTATTTTAAATTTTTTTACATAAAAAATTTAATTTATTAAAAAATATATCAAATTAAATAACGTATTATTTATTTTTAGATTATTTTACTTTTAACCAAATACTTTTTAGTGCAAAAAATACTACACTAATAATTATTATGAGATTACATATAGAAAAAATATAATTATTGTGAGATTCATATAAAAAAATTTTAATTTTATAAATTAGAAAAAAAAAATCATTAGATTAGATAATTACTATATTAATTATTATCTATTTATTTTATGTTAAGTTTTTATTAGATTTGTCATTTATTTCACTAAATAAATTGTAAAATAATTATCTTCAGTTTTTATTTTATTCTTTTATTATACTGTATGAGTGTTAGCTTTTATTTGTTATTTATTTTAAATTTTTAATATTTATACATAGTAATTTTTTTCATAAATGCAAATTAATTTCTAAAATTCATGAAGTCGTTGATCCAAATTGAACCAATTCGATTTTTATTAGTTCAGTTTGGTTTTGTTCTATTAGTGATTGGATTGGTTCTGAATCCAAAAAATTGGAACTGATCAAAATTGATTTGGTCTTAAATTTTGTACGAAATCGAATCAAATCGACTCATGTGTACTCCTACTCGAGGATCAAGGGTTAAGGTTCCCGGGGGTCTAGTGTCCCATGGGTCTCGAGGTTTTGGGGTTTAGAGCTCAAAGGTTTGGGGTCCTAGGGAGTCTTGAGTCCCATAGGTTTAGGGTTTAGGGGGTTTAAAGTTTAGGGTTAGGGAGTCTGGGATTGTAGGGAGTCTAGGGTTCATGGGTGTAAGGATCTTGGGGTCCAAGATTGTGATATGCTAGTATCTCACATCGGAAAGGGATATGGAGTTCTTAGGCTATAAAAGAAAATTCTTGAACCCTTACATTCAACGAGGCATTTTTCCATGTGGTAGAGACCCTAGCAGAACTCCGCAGTTAAGCGTGCTTACGCTGGAACAATGCAAGGATGGGTAACCCCCCTCAAAAGAACAAAATCGTGAGAGTTTTGCCCAAAGCGGACAGTATCGTTACCATGTGAAGGGTCAGGGTGTTACAGATGGTATCATAGCCGACTCTCATCACCTCCGAGTGTGGGCCCCTACCGTCTCGCGTGACATGTGGGCAGACTACTGTGTGGGCGGGTCGATAAGGACTGGCTGCACGGGGACGTGCAACCCTAAGGGGGGTGGATTGTGATATTCTGGTATCTCACATCGGAAAGAGAGAGGGAGTTCCTGTGCTATAAAGGAAAAACCTTAGACCCTTACATTCAACGAGACCTTTTCCCAGGTGGTAGAGACCCTAGTAGAACTCTGTAGTTAAACGTGCTTACGCTGGAGCAATGTAAGGATAGGTGAACCCCTGAGAAGAACAAAACCATGAGGGCTTTGTCCAAAACGGACAATTTTGTTGCCATGTGAAGGGTCGAGGTGCTACAAAGGTCCCGGGGGTTTGGAGTCTTTGAATCCCATGAGTTTGGGGTCATGGGGGTCTAGGGTTCAAGATTTGGAGGTCTGGGGTCTTAGAGGGAGTCTGGAGATTGTGATTTAGGGGTCCAAGGGTCCAAAGTCTCTAGGGTCTTGGATTACTGTCATTACCATCGTTATTACCATTAATTCTAGCACTAGTATGTCCACTAGCGCCATTATTTTCAAAGTCAAAATTAAATACATAAAAATTATTTTTTTGAACATATTTTTAAGAAAATATTTTTTAGTAAAAATATTTTTCGTCAAAACAAATAGAACCTACATTAAGATATGAATTTTTTTGTTGTTGTTTGAATATTAATGCCTTAATGTTGTCCCTAAGACATTCTATCTAACTAAAGAATTCAATCATATCTATTAAATATTTTTATCTTTTAAAACTCTAAATATTCTGTACTTAAATAACATGCAAAAATATTAAAAAATTATTGAAATTTTGTTTAATTAGACTTCCTTAAAATGAATTTGTTTGAATATTAATGCCTTAATACGTCTTTAAGTTTTGTGTCATATTTATTAAACATTTCTATCTTTTAAAGTTTCAAATATTATGTACTGAAACAGCATGCAAACATTAAAAAGATCATTAAAGTTTGGTTTAACTAGAACCTCTTAAAAATAAATTTGATTGTTTTACATAAATATTTTATACTTAGTATCTAGCTTAGTTAATAGATATCGACCAGTATGTTGTAAAATTATAATTTTTGTAAAACTAGTTGATAAATTTTGAAAGTTTACTAATTTTTCTTACTTCTTTTTCAAGAAAGAAGTTTATAATCATCTCGAATATTTAAATCTTTTTGAATGAAATAACTAAAATATTTTTAATTAAAAAATTAACTCAACTCTTAAAAATAAAAAACTATACTATTATCTCAAACACTTTAGGTACAAAATAAGAATATATTATACATTTTGATAAAAAAAACCAAAAAAAAATACTACTTTACAAAATTTATTCCAAATAATTTAATTTTTTTTTAAATTCTTTCTAAAAAATTTAAATTTCTCAAAAACTAAACTTTATAAACATTTCAAACAGAGATTACTGTCAGAAAATGAGGTTAATTGGTCATTTATTTTATGGCTGGTTGAGAGAATGACAAAACATTCACACGTAGGCCACATCCTGTATATTCAATGGGCAAACAAATGAACATACGAGGACAAATTATAAATTTTACCCTTCCCATCACCTGCATTATATGCGTAACTGAGTGTCACGAGGCGACACTTTAGTGGCGTAGCGGAATTTTTTCCTGCGTGGCATTCGAAATCCACCTAGCTCGAATCCGCCTATTCATTGACAATTCGAGTGTTTTATGTTACCCGGTCTTCAAATTTCTTTTTAAAGGCCCATGCTTTATCATGCAAGGACAAACTCCTCTCACGGAAGTCTCATATAGCCGAGATGCCACCTGATGACTTGACGTCCCAAGTTGCAAACTGAATGGCGCAGTAGCTTCCTTGCACCAAACTCATCCTGAGTACGGCGCTCGCCCAACTGAGGTCCTATACTTGTTAGGCAAGCAAGTACACATACGTGTTGGCAATGATGCCTAACTTAGCTGACAAGCTTCTCAACGTGTAGCGGGTCGGTATAGTTCATCCCCGAAAGTCAAGGGTGCCTCATTCCCTATATGACGCCAAGGGTCACTCTTGTGCCTACGGCGATATCCTCATGCGTACACGCGTGCTAAGCAATGCACACGACGTGTCGCCTGAGCAAGGCAAGGTCGATCCTTAGGCCAAAAGTGCATCATACCAATTCACTCGTCAAGTAGTTCAACTCGTTTCATAGGCTTATGCATCGAACAATGGCATCCAAGTGTGACTCTAGCCGTAAGCCACACATTTCAGGCCGCATGACCCCTACAAGCAATGTCGAACCCAGAACATGCAAGTAGGTCGACACACGAGGCCTCCGGTGGTGCCTTGACAGCCTAATCGGGTTAGGACACTCAAATAAGAGAGATAGCTCGCGGGGCAAGCGAGTCGGTGTCCACAACCTCTTCCCCATGCTCTACGCGCGATGTCTAAAGCCCCCGGATCCTCCC